>BMAW01092194.1:391710-414890 GCA_019974015.1 Nephila pilipes | reverse complement strand
ATATTTCATAAGCACTATATGTTATCTATATTTCATGAGGAATATTTAATGAGCAACAAGTGTTGTCAATATTTCACAAGTAGTATTGTCAGTATTTCACAAGCAGTAAGTGTTGTTAGTATATCATATGCAACAAATGCTGCCAAATTTCATAAGTCATTTATTCATAAGCTTCTCTTGACAGTCAATATTTCATAAGCAATAAGTATACTCTCAATATTCCACATAAGAAATAAATATTGCATCTTAATAAAGCCCCTGTCTCCCAAAATAGCTACATTTTACGGATACTAAATGACCCTCGACACTTTGTTTTGTTTCCCATGTCTTCCGGCAACAGAAGACAATGCAACTTCCTTCGTATTTCTTTTTTTTTTCTAGTTATTCATATCCCTCTCCTCTTGGCTTTCATATCGCTGAGTATTACCATAAACATTGGCGGTCTTTTGAGACGAAAAGTATTGTCTAGCGGGAAAGCCAGTAAAATCTCACGCCAACCGAATGAGACGTCTCTTAGCTCGTAAAGTATGAACCCGTAAACATATCATATCCCCACTTTTAGGTATGTTTTGCCACTTGCTGGATTTTATTTTACGCACTCTGCGACGTTATTTTGGTTCTTTGTGGCTATTTTGGGAATACGAGAGAAATACTAGAAAGCTTTTTACAGTCTTCTGTTGTTTTTCTTTTTTTCCCTCCCTCCCCCGTTCCATAGTTTCAAACGGAAAACAGCATTTGAAAAAGAACCATTTATATTTTTATTTTTTCATTTCTTTTTTGCTTTAGATTTCTTGTTTTTGTGCGACTAGGGTGAGGTTTTTTTTTCAAGTAAGCAAGAGGTATTAGTCTCTTTATTTTTATGTAAGACAGAGATATTTGTCTGTTTGTTGACAATTCCATGTTCAAGTTGGAATGTGTTTTCGACTTTTTTAAAAAAAATATATCAAAAAAAACTTCTTGGTCCTCAAACGAGGAACAGTTTTGTAAAAATGACCCAGCAATTTCAGAAATAATTTTTTAAGAACTATAATATACGCATTTCACTGATGTTACGTAAAGTAATGAATTTATTCCAGATAGGAAAAAACCGTAAATTAAGTGACCAAATCACGGCATGTGATTAAACCGGGACATTTATATTTCACGAGTTGCGTATATGACATCAAATATGCAGCTTGGGGAAAAATTCTTGAAAATTCTAATTTTCTAGAAGTTTTGATCTCGTACGAGAGGAGAAACGTGTTACGAGTTTCAATATCTGTTCAGAGGAGTTGTACAGGCCTATAATATATAATTTGAGTCATAAATCTTATTAAGAGTTTAAGAGCTGTATTCATGATTTAAATATTAGCAATATGCATTTGCGACATTAAAATATGAGGGCTGTCCAAAAAGTAAGAGCATTGAACCTCTGATGCTCAGGGAGAATTTATTTTTTCAAATTTACGTCAAGTAGACCAGCCATGTCTACTAAAGATTCTGCCGATAATGTCAATGTTATCGTTCTAAACGATACTAAATGCAACAGGGAATTTCTATCGATTGCAGTAATGGACTAGAAAAACAACTTTCTCCAGAATATCTCTCAATAAATTCCAGCAATAAGGATAAGATTTTCCTTCATAAGCACGAGTTTGAATTAGCCCTCTTCCCCTACTCACAATTAACAAAAACAGGAGTAAAAGTGCCTAATAACTATCCTGGAGTAAAATTCATTTTCGGTTCAGTTGAACAGGCTCAGCATTGAGGCATTGGACAAATTTTCTGCGCACCTAAAGATACTCGGATCCAATTTGTCCTAAATCCACCAAGGTCAACAGACCTCCGCTAATGAGATAACATTTACGCCGGAACGGTTACCGCGTTGCCTGACAATGGCTAAAAATTACGAAATGTATTAGTTGCGGCTAGGGGACCTTTTGTCGCTTAGAAAAAAGCACATGAAAAAAGTTTAATAAACAAACCAAAGTCGGTCGTACGTAATGAGAATTGGTACACATTAACTAGACCACTGCGGCAACAGCTTTCAACAACTACGACATATGCTAAAGCGTCTTAATAAACGCCGGCACTCAAGGTCAGTTGAATCCCTTTTGGTCCAGTTGATAAGAACACTGCAAAAAGTGACTAACCAACTTCTCTTCGGATATAATGGTAGAGAATTCAAAACGCAGCCCGCATTCAAAATCAACTGTCCTTTACATCACGGGGTCGAAAAATATCTCCCAAAGGAGAAGAGAGAACACTACACCCACCGAAGTGGTGATCCGGATGTGATCACTAGAAGGAAGAACAGCCTAGAAATACTGATTATGTATACGCCAGAAGTAAAAACTTGCCTCTGTGTGTCTAATTAAGACAAGCACAAATAAATTATTAGTGATATATGGACTACCGCGCATACGTCAAACAGACCAGCCATCTCAACTAGAAATAGCCGATGACGTCAAATAAGAAATTGTTCAAAGGGAAACTTTCAATTGAACCTTCTTTTAAATATTTTTTAAAATGTTCCTCTTCGTATCATCACGATGATATGGAAGGGAAGAATGTGGTGGCTGATTTCAAAATCGGTGACAGATGTTAAAACGCATTAACTAGCCCGAAGGAGAATTCCTTTTGGTCCAGTTGATAAGAGCATTACAATAAACATCTAACCAAATTTTCTTCAGACCCAGTGATAGAGGGTTTGAAACATCACCGGCACTTTAGATCAACTATCTTCCCAGCCATGGGATGGGAAAACGTCCCCAAAGGTGGGGTGCAGCCACCGAGCCACCGAGCCACCATGTCCTCATGGTATGGGAGATCAAGGTCCCGGCTCAGGTGTCGTCCACAACACCTGATTGCTCTAAATTATACAGTCAAAATCACCTATAACCCTCCTGTAGCTTTAGACGGATCTGAAATCAAGCCAGTCAACCATATAATAAAATATCTATCCTACATTTATAACCTATAAAATGACATAGACATAATCTTAATGTGTTCTAAATCACAGATAAACTTAACCAACCGACAATAAATACGGAACAATACAATTTTATCGCCCAAGATAAATCCGGAAGAACTGCAACTTTGTCATTAAAACACTCTCAAGATAAAAAAAAAAAATAGGAAGATCTGAAGCCCAATGAATCAAAAAAGAAAGAAAGAAAGGGAACCCCCCAATCTCAGTTCTCCGTTTGAACGCACCATTTCTGCGTATTTCACTTTGCTATCTCGTGCACATCCATTACTTTGCATGTCACGCGTGACAGACGGCGAAACAGTCCTTTTCTCCCCCGCCTAATTTATTACCACTTGTCTCTGTCACCATTATCTGGAAAGAGTTATCTTTTCACTGTTATTGTATCAAGGGGAACTGTGTGTTAATTGTTTGCTTAACGGCCCACATCGACACATAATAGGGGGACGGTGGTATAATAATACCATAGGAGCAATCTGATATCATCCAAGAGTGGGGAATGGTCTAGACGATTATAATGAAGTCATTGTTGGGAATGGTTTGTTCCTCAATCATTCTGTCTGTGATACGGTCGAATGGTACTTATTCTGAGATATTAAATGGTCTTCGGAATCATATTCGAAAATGGAAGGTTAAGGGTGATTAATTTTAGGCATTTTCATGAACTGAATGGTCTGGTTCGAGTTAATTCATAAGCGAAAATGGATGACTTAAAACTATAGATAATTAAAATGTATCTTTTGTGATGAATATAAAGGGGTGTAAGTATAATTGGTGAATGGGAACGAATGCCGAGAAAAGATTAAGAAATTGAAGTAACAGAGAATATTTTCCCTGTTTGATAATTAAGGGTGTTTAAATCAGGGCTAAGGAGCGTATGGTGTTAAAACTACAAGAAGCCTCTTGGGAAATAAAATCTTGCCCTCTGGATGAATTAAATATTTTTAGGGAAATGCCATTTTCTCACAATTAAATTTTAATGGGTGTAATTGTTTTTTGAAAAATTATAACGCTAGACTATAAGTAAAGAAGCGAAACATTAGTATGTTTTAGGGTATGAACTTAATTTGTAATAATTTATTATTTTAGAGTTTCTATTAATAACCAGGCATGTGTATAATATGTTTCAAGAATTAAAACTGTTCTTTTATTTAGTAAGATGAATTTAAAAGATTCGCAAATAACATTAAGCATCAGAGTGAGTTAAAGAAAATAATGAAATAACGTAGACCAAAAATAGCCATATAGCCGGCTGAAACGCGTTAAATCTGTCGAAGTTCCAAGTCCTTGCTTTCGGTCGGTGTAGAAATTTGGAGGGGGAGGTGCCTGAGCAGATTCAAACGTTCTTGACCAAGGTTCAAATTTCGAGGTCCTTCTTCAATATCCATTGTGTTGTTACCAAATACGATGAAAATAAACAATGCATCAATAGCCCCAAAACAGTTAATTCTCACAAGTGAAATAATTCAGAAGCAGGAACTATCTTGAGTTTAAATTCGTCGCTTTCGAAGTTTCATCTGTGCAACTGCCACTATGGAGGTTGGTTAAAACCCAATTTAGGAAGAAATGAATTTCTAAGTTCCGTCTCTCCTGCTTCAAAAGAGAATTATTAAAAACTAAAATTAGGAAAGCAGTTCACTTCAGACCTTTGTATATTTACATGAACAACTTCGAAAAATGAACGTGGGTTCATATGAAGAAATAGAACCGATAGAATGAAATAAAAATATTTTCACAAAAATAAGTAACTAAAAAAAAAAGAGTGTAAGCATCATAAAGACTTTAATTTTCACACTGCGTTGACCTGTGTGGTGACTGGGAATGACAGAATAGTCCCACTGTAGCACATGCATGTCGTAAGAGGCGACTCAAATGGGTACCCAGAGTCTGGGGGTATACTCGGGCACCCTGCCCCTGGGGATTATATCAAGGGACCTCAGGAACTTGCCACCTTTAGGTAAGTATTGGGCATCATGACCCCAAGGCACCCTTTTTCTTTCCTATGGTGTTTACTGTCTTTGGTAAACACGGGTGACGCGCCCCCGAGATATCCTAGCGATCCTTCTCTATTTTCGACCCTCCTTCTCGTCAACCAATTTGTGTCTTTCTTCCATTTTTTTTTCACGTCTAGATCACAGTTAAATCTATTTTGGCGCAACATAGCCATATCTGGCTCTTGCGCTAATAAACTTTACTTTCTCACTTGACACTTCTTGTCGAACAAGCTATTTTCATAGTTTTAATGTCTTGATCACATATTTACCTTGTTTGGCGCAGTATGGCCACATCTGGCTCTTACGCCATTAAACTTCACTATCACTCACTCACTTTCACACTACGTTTGAGCAAATGTTTTAGCTAAGAGCTTGCTGTACTTATGAATTAAGTATTTCTCTTGAAATTAATTATGCGCGCACGTTTTATTCAAGCCCTTTAAATGCGCATATCTTACCTATCTGTTTTAACATCTGTGTAAATTCCAGATTAGTACTTTTCTGCGTTTATGTGTTAAATACGAGTTGTGTTCAAAAAAAGTATCAAAAGTTTGATTGACAAAAAGCACAATTATTCGTTCAGATTATTCATATCCTAATTATTTCTAGTCTCCTATGTGATGCACACACTTCTCCCAGTGGTTCCACCATTGTTGGAAACACTTCTGGAAGTATTTCATTCAAATGCAGTTTAGGTGGGCCGTCGTATACGACATAATTTTTCTCTAGATTCAAACTACGTCTTTTCAACGTCATTTTCAACTCCGGGCTTAACCAAAAAATAACATGGAGCCATGCCGGAAGAGTAGAGAATTGGACAAACCACGGGAACGCTGTGTTTGGGCAAGAAATTCCAAATCAAATGTAAAGAACAGACGAGTGCATCAAAGGACAAAGATGTGCAATTTTATGGAGTTACTCCCCCCCCCCCTCCATCAAAAGGGTATATCTCCCCTTATTGTTAATATTGAATTTTAAGACTTAACTCGCGCGAAATGACGTGGAACACTTTTTATTTGTGCGGGGAAAAAAATAAAAATATACTTTTTGAACCCATTTCGTATCTATTTTGATATTACCAGTAAGTATTTTTTATGTTAATGCAATTTACTTCATGAGATGAAAAATTTGCTATATTATTTATATGTAACCGGGATTTTTTCCATTTTGCTATAAATAAATGAACCTTTCAATGGTACAAATATTCAGATACAAAATACATTTTTATTTTTAACCTTGGTAAGTGTTTCAAAAAATTTTAATGTATCAAATTCAAGTTTTGTTGAATGTTATCTTATTAAGTACTCAGAAATTTGGGAACAAATGGTATTTTTACCTTAATAAGGTTCAACACGCCTAATTTAAATCTAATTAACTCGATGATGATCAGCTAATAGAATTTCTTAAAATTTGTATTATATTAAATTAGGTTCGCATAATCCGTTACAAAAAGATGAATAACCCAAAGATAATCAACCAAAAAGTAAAATATTCTTTTTACTAAAAACTTTTTGTAAAACAACGATGTCAGCGAAGTGTGTATATTTCCTTAGAATCTTTTTTACGTCAAACAAGTTTAAAAAATTCCTAAATGGAATTCCTATGTTCAAACTCATTTGTCTTAATCTCTCTACCGGGCAAATTCCAGAATACTTGCAACCGTCATGATGGGTAATTGGTTGGTAATAATTTAGGGAGGCTAGTAATAATGTATTTGCCTGATATTGAGCCCTGATACAAAATTACGGTTAAATAACTCTTAATTGGAAATTTTCAGTAAAATTCCCTTAGAAAGATTCACTAAATAATATCGCGTGAAGGTTTAATAGTTCAACTTTTAGATGTTTTTCGACCCCGTGGAGAGGGAGAACAGTTGACCTCGGATACCGGCAGAGTTTCGACACCTTCACCACAAGGTCCGAAGAAAAGTTGATAAGTTGCTTTTCGCTGCGAGTTTATCAACCAGACCAAAGAGACGTCCCTTTCAAGCAAGTCATTAAGAAGTTTAAACTTTTAGCGCTGCTGAAGAAAGCCTCCGCACTAGCAACAAGGTTTGCAATCAAACAGAAGTCGTGTTTAAGTAGAGCTTTTGTGCAGAATTATAGAAGGAGAAGTAACTCATTTGGATTTTAAAAGTACTTTCCAATCTGACATCGAGTTGTTCTTAATTTTCTCATCATTAACTACGGGAACCTTTTGGCAATTTAAATTGTATACAATCACAACTTTATGCTGACAAAATGAACCGTGATTAAGTAAATTAGAGGAAGGTAAGTGAAGTGAATTAAGGATAGTGAAATGTAACCGAAATAGAATTGAAGAGAAAGGAAAATGAAAAGCTAATAGATTTTTCTAAATCGGATTGAATCATCGTAATTTATCGTTTCGATTGAAACGACTCCTAGTTAGAGAAATAAAAGTCGAACCTGTTATAAATAAAAATTGTGTGAATCGAAGCGGGTGATTTCGCAAGTTAAGACTTTATTTTCTGAACATAAACTAGGTTTAACTGAGTTAAAAGATATTCAAGAGAAAGCGCAATCTTGAATATTCTTTGATATATAATAAATTATATTATAATTTATTATATATCAAACGTATCTTCTCTTACGTATCTTCAATTGGTATCTTGAGCCTATTGACTGTTTAATTAGACTTTAAGATAGCTGTAGAGTTAAATAATGAAGGAAATCAAATATTTTATTTGTTACAATTAGTACCTATTAAGTAATGCGAGTATATGAGTTTAAAATGACAAAAATGAAATGTTTTCAGTGGTAAATCTTAAATTCATGCAGATGTCTACTCTTGATTATTGAGGATATTGTGTATCAGATCAAAGCTGCTGGTTTTGTACACCTTCATTAAGCGATCGACTCTTTGTGAATAGTCATCAAAATTTTCTGGCTGATTCCCAGTCAGCGTATGTGTATAGTGAGTATAATACAATTTAAATTTTAAAATATGCAGTATGTTTTATAATGCAAATTTAGTCATAACCTTTATAAAATAAAAGAACTCGCAGAAAAAAACGAGTATACACCTGTCCCTCGATTTACACGGTTAATTGGTTCCTGAGAAAACCGTGTAAATCGAAAACAGCTATAACCATGCGTTTTAAACCATTTATTCAATATATATTATAAATTCAAAGTGTTTTCAATCATTTATTCAATATAAAATAAAATAAAAAACATAATTCAAACAAAATTGAGATAGTTATTATAAATTCAAAGTGTTTTCATCTACACTGCTATCACTTTCACTTTCAACGACAGGTCTTCTTTTACGGGTTTGTATAATTTCACTTTCATCGCTCGATAATATTATTTCATTAGACGCTGTTTCGGTAGTTGATCTATTAGGATTGATTTCATTTCGGCGAGACATAGAAATAAAATTTGTAATTAGTGACTGTGATTTGTTTTTAGTAAGAACGTTGTAGAGTTCCTCATATTCATTTAAACATTCAAAACAAAATAGATAAAAATATATGTACTATTGTGAATTACGACGCACTGAAAGGTAATCTTGACGCATATACATGCACATGTGGTGTTACCAAATCAATGAATTAAAATTATGCGGAATTTGACAGTTTGACAATTTTTTTTAATTTCAATTTAAAAAACCGTGTAAATCGAAAACGTGTATATCGAGCACCATGTAAATCGAAAACGTGTATATCGAGCACCGTGTAAATCGAGGGACGGGTGTACTCTTATACAAAAATATTTTTGAACTAAATTATAATATTTTGTTATTGTATTAGTTGTAGCAATTTACTAAAATAACTTAAACATTTGCAGTTAATTTTTAAAAAAAAGAAAGATTATTGAAACAGTTGTATAAATTGTACTTCGAATGTAGGAATTGACAGACGATTCAGTTTTAAAAAGTAGAAATATGTATTTAACGCATAAAATACTCTATGAATACTTAGGTGATTGCTGAAAAAATATCCTTATTTAACAATACCAGACTAACACTGATACGAATTCTATTACGACAGATTCAAAATAATCGTTTTAAGATTTAGCTTTTACACTCGTACACTGTTTCGAATTAAAATATAAACAAAAAATTTAAGTATTAATAATTTGCATAAAATTGAAATATTTCAGATATGCTTAAATATATTCAAAAAATGTTTATCTAGTTCATGACATAATTATCACTCATATGCTTTGTATTTAATTGAAAGTCTCTGGGTTTTAAGAATTCTTCATAATCACCACCACCACTCCTTTACAAGAATTAGGCCAAAATATCCCTTAAAATAATTTTTAAGAAGCTTTTTTTCCAGAAATCTTGAGTGACATTACAGCAAAGTAGAAAAATTAATCTATAAATATCAAACATAGTACAAGTTGTTAAGCCAATGTCTTCTTTGGCATAAAATTAATAATATTTTCTGAGCAAAGTTTAATAGCCTAGAATAAGAAATATTTTTTTAAATTCAATTGCTAAAATATAGCTTTGTAAAAGAGTGGAAAGCATGTGCCGATAAAAAAATTCCATTTAAATTGAAACCAGAAGGAGCGAGTCGAACGTTTTGCTAGTTATTGGATACAAGTTCCAGATCGACTGCTCTAGAACAGCTCGCTCTGAAGTTGTCAATACTTGAAAAATGTAACTTCCGTTACTTCAATGGCATTCTCCTTTTGCTTATTTTCCACATCTCTTTCTTACACGAGTATGCTTTTTTTACAGCTCCATATTTCTTCTGGCGCTCAGTTGTCATCTGCGGTCGACACATATCTGTAGTTGTCGTTTTTCCTGCCCGTGGAGAAATTGAATTATTTTTCATTCTCTTTTGGACGCCATCAATCCTTTTTTTTTATTTTATTATACGTTTTTTTATTCTCCTTTCTTTCCAGCTTGCTTCAGGAATTCTCTGACCACAGTCCTACGCTGTTTGTGTCACGTTTCTAACTTCCGTTAAATGATGAATGGTATCCCTAGGGTACCGGCAACATTCAGAGAGAAAGAGAAGGTTTGTAAACTATCTGTGGGGCTCTTTCTCGATGTGTTTGGATCAGTGAGCTTGGATTCTGATAAAGCAGCTTCATCGATAGCTTAGTAATGTATGTTCATTATCCTTTATGACACTCGAAACAAGTGGAGTCGAGCCTATTAGACAATTACATATAAAGCTTTTTAAAGGACTCACGCATTGATTTTCATAACTAATTTTATATATCAAATAAAATTAGGTTTTTAAGTCAAGCTTTTATTTGACGATGAACTAAAAAGCATAATTTTTTTTTTGATTGCAAAATAATGTATAAAGACTTGAGGCGCTTAATTAAATTGGTAAATTAACAATAAATTAAGTCTCATCGTTACTTATATATGAGATCAAAAGAAGTATTATTACCTCAAACTTTTATACTATATATATTTTACATTTAAAAATATTTTTACCTTTTAGTCCATTTTATATAAAAGCTTAATTTAAAAATGTTTTTCACTTATATTTATATAATTCTTTTTTTTTTCCTGGAAACTTTTATACTTAAAAAAAAAGCTATAAGTATGTGCAAAATTTAAACTCTATTGAATGTTAAGTGTAAGGCTAGGGTCTCCCCGTCCCCAAGCCCGGTAACTGCATGAGCTTATAATAATGCTGTGTTGTCATCAGAATTACACATGAAAGTAAATTTTTTCTACTGGATTTGAATAATATGAAGTCAGATAAAATTCAAAGATAAAGTTCAAGGATTAGGCCCCCAATCCAGCCCTAAGTCCATCAGCGCTTGAGGTTAACACACTAATAATATTGAATTTTCATTGGAGTTATACCTGCAAGCAAATTTTCATCACTATCGGATGATAGGAAGCCCCCGCGTGGGGACCGGGTGTGAAAGAAGAGTCCCACTGTAAGGGGAGAGTAAAATAGGTACCCATAGTCTGGGGGTATACACGGGCACCCTGCCTCTGGGAAATATATCTACCCTAGTGATCTTTCTCTATTTTCGACCCTTCTTCTTGTCAAACAATTTTTGTCTTTTTTCATTTTTTTCGCGTCTAGACCAGAGTTAAATCTTGTTCGGCTCAGCATAGCCACATCTGGCTCTTGTGCCAATAATCTTCACATTCATTCATTCATTCACTCACTCACTCACTCACTCACTCACTGGGGATTCTATCAGGGTACTGGTCCTCCAGGTTGAGTGAACTCAAGGGCTTACCTTCTGTAGGTAGGTACGAGCTTCATGACCCCGAGGCACTCTAATATATTTTTTTTTCCGATGGGATTTACTGTCTTTGGTGAACACAAGGTGATGCGCCCCATTGATAACCTAACGATCCTTCTTTATTTTCAACCCTCCTTCTTGTCAATCGTTTTCTTTTTTTAAACGTCTAGATCACAGCTTTATCTTGTCTGGCCACATCTGGCTGTTGCGCCATTAAGATACTATCACTCACTCAAGAATGATAGGATGAGGGTTTAAAATTAAAGTACAAATTTAAAGACAGACATACATACATGTGAACATAACGAGTTAAACAAAAGCTAGTAAAAAAGAGCTGACAATTAAAAATATTAATATCTAATGTAGAATTTATAAAAAAAAATATATTTAGGTAGATGTTGGCTAACTGATTTTCCACCATATTACTGCACCTGTGTATGACTCATGGCAGTCAGTGAAAAATTTGAAGTGCATATTTGTTACATCGCAGAAGAGGGATGTACCAGTTCACATTTATGAACTAATGGACACCAATATCGTGGAAGTATTTAATATTTTTGATTAGTGTCTAGAAGTATCTAATATTTTTAATTGGCTTCTAGAAGTATTTGATAGTAATACTTTTTTAATATTTTTATTATTTAATTTTCTAATATACACGTGTAAGAAATTTCTCGTAAAATTATTATATTCTAAATAAAAAAAAAAATTCTTTCGTAACCATATAGTATGATGGTGGGTAAAAAAAAACGATGCACAAGCTCCAACCCATATAAAAAAGAATGGTGTGATAAATATGGTATGATTAAAAAAAAGCAAGATGATTGAGCGTGAAGTGAGAACAATAAAAAGTGTCAACTGTTCAAAATTTTCGGTGTTTCCAAGTTATAGGTATCCTTTTTTTTCTTATCCTCCCTCCCCTTTTTTTTCAAGCGACCCACAAGCTAGTTTTGTACAAACATAATGAACAAAATTCAACCACTTCTCAAAGATGTTGGCCATTACTCCTCTAAGGGGTTGTAATCTAATGTTGAAGAACTCATAAATTTGGAGTTATTTTATAGATGAAAATATCTAATATTGATCCTGCTTTCTGAATTTCACTAAAAAAATAAAGAACAGAATATTTCAAAATATCCTTCATTCCTTTATGAATCAGTTCACCTATTTCTACGTACGTTATAGTCTCTAAGTATTTAGACTATAGGTTGTCAAAGTGGTCCAGGTGGACCCCCAGGGGTCCATAGGGGACCACACGGGGGTTTCGTAGACGTGAAAAGAAAACAAGGGTTCACAAGTTGTAAGTGGGGATCCACGAAATATTTTCTGGTTTTCATAATAAAGAACAAAAATTTTGGCTTGGATTTACCTATCAACGTAGGCAGGTAGCATCATTCACTAGGTAGGTACTCAAAAATATTCGAGACTCAGTTCAAACACAGAATTGAATAGAACAATAGATAATAGTACAAGTGTACACCACATGTCGAGATTGCAAAGTGGGGCCCGCTCGTCCGGGATGCTTGTTTAGACCTACAAAGGGATGAAATGCGACTTGCGCTGTGCTTGCAATCTACATTAGTATAAATACGAATGCCAAGAGCAAAACGTTACTCGTTTGCTTCCGGGATTTTGAACATAAAAGTGTGACTGTGAGTGAATCGATGTCAATGTTTCCGGTGCCGGAAAAAGTAAGTATCTGCCTATTTGTTATACATACTTTTATTATATATTGTAATTTATCAATCATATTATATTTGTTTTTCTATTTGAGCGTAGTAGGTAGTTATGTAGTAAAAATTAAATATTAGAGATTATTCAAAACTTCTGTAAAAGAACAAAAAGCCAGGGAAGATTAAACTTTAGGTACCTAGGTACATTTTTGTTTAAAAATATTTATTTACGCACATATAACCACAAGTATTATTTTAATAAATAGGACACAAGAAAATGTGCTACTTTTTTTTCTGCTTAACACCCCTAATTTAGGGTGTTATTTTTTAGGAGTTTTGGGAATACAGTAGAAATGTAGCAGAAGGGGAGTCTACCGAAAATAGTAAAATTTTGAAAGTGGTCCATGAGAAAAAAAAGTTTGTGAACCTCTGATTTAGACTACCATTGTAGATGAGACTAATGTTCTAATATTTATATTATATATATATATATATATATATATATATACTTGTCAAATTATGCGTAAATAAAACCAATCATTTTGTCTCTCATGCCAAATGGATTTTAACTGTATACGTTACGGTAAAAAAGTTTGTGTTCAGTAATTGATTCGAAATTTTGAAAACGCAGTCTGATAAATTATTTTATAAACACATGAATTATTATAATGCACCCGTATAAGGTATTAAAAATACAGAATTATTTTCTAACAACACTAACATAGATTAGAAGAAACTCTCGGAATACTTTTTCAAACAAAAAAAAAAATTGACAGCTCTCCAAAGATGGGGCAGTCGAATGTGTGTCCGGGGAGTCGGACAAGAAAGAGGAACCCCCTTGTGGTCTTTAGAGGATCTTTTTTCAATTCTTCTCAATACCTTTATCCCAGGGCATGCGCAATTTCGCAATGACCTAATGCATGCGTATTAATCCCATTTTTTTCTCTTTCAAACACATATTGGGGATCATTTTTTTAAAATAATATCAACAAAGTGAAGATCCCCAATTGTTAGAATACAATGAACAAGTCACTTCGTTTTCACTGTATAAACCTTATTAAATCTTGGCAGTAAATTCAACTTTGACAATTATTGCAGTCAGGCATTTATATTAAAATCTTTGAAGCCTAGAAGGCATGTATACACTATAAATTCTCTAAAAACTGCCAATCATGGAACTAGTCTTTCAAAACTTTAAATAATAAATATATTTCAGATGTGTGATATCATAGGAAGGACTATCCAATCTAATGTTACTTTCACAAGAGAAAATTTCTTATTCTAATACTTAAATACAAGTAAAATAATAATCAATAAATAAGTTTTTATTAACTAAAGCAAGAGGATTAAAGTTACTCTAATTGTGCTTTCTTTGACGTTATAATCAACGTATTACTGGTTGTCGTCTCTGGAGAAAAAGGTGCTGGCTGAGGTATCGTACTCGTCACTTGATCATGTATCAAAAATACGAGGTCCGTTGCCCTCGTGCTACTTCTTATTGCGTACTTAATAAACAATCTGTCATTTTATTATATTGTTGTTTTATCCATGGATAATGCAAAGTCTCAAAGAGCTAAATGACAGCAGCTGTAAGTTCAGTTTTCTTTAGGCTTCCATCTACCCGCCATTTTGATTTCGTCAGCTCAATGTTAATCCTATGGAATTTCGACTTTCGTTCTCAAATCTTTATTGCATTCAAATAGTTTAAATAATAAAGTGCATCTAAAAGAGCAAAAAGTAATAAAGCTTCTGAGGAATTACTTTTTCCCTCCAACTTTAAAAAATATTTAAAAATATTTTTAAAGACGGAAAACACATGATCGAATCATCAAAATAGGGGTAAAAATATTTTTAAGAGTCGGAGGGGGAAAGTAATTACGCAGAAGCCTTTATTACTCTTTCAGATGCACTTTATTGCATTCTAGTAGTTCAAATAGTAAAAATTTGTCGAAATTCCATAGGATTAACATTAAGCTGACGATTTCAAAATGGCCGGAAGTTTTAAGGCTGCAAAAAATACATGAGGGATATATAAATGTGTGGGATTTAAAAACTTTAAGTTTGAACAGTTGTAAATTTGCTCTGATGTCAGTGGAGTATCAGGAGGATTTCTGCAAATGACATAGGATGGTGTGTGTCAGGGTGAATTTTCATGCTTTTGTAACGATTTGTTCCGAGTTTTGCTTTTGTGAATGTTTTTGATCAGGAACAATTAAGGTCTGTAATTAGGATTTTTTTCAGAGGTTACATGGAAATTCTTGTGGGTTAACATTATTGTTAAGATTTAGATATTTGTATTCTTGTTCAGCATTAGAAATTTCTTAGTAAATTTTTTTTATTCATTGAGTTCCACTCATTTTTGTGTTTGGATTAATCGGGTTTGTTTGTACTTAATATATGTCCAATATTCTTTCAATACTTTGATGCCCTATAGAATTTCAAATTACCTTACATTTTCAAATATAAGCAGGTCCATGTACAAACCTGGGAGAGTGGTGTTTTACCCTCAAAACTGTATCTAAAATTCAAATCCCGTATATTAAACGCATTGTAATGTTCGAAAATATCGCCAAGCATTTGAATTACTGTAAAGGAAAGCTCCAGAAGTCAACGGAGAGATAACCCTATCTGCAGTTCGTTCATAGTCTTGTATACGATATGAAGTATCTATATCAGTTTTCTTCCATGCCTTAAAAAAAATTTCCTCTAAAAGATGAGGCTTAAAACATTCTATTATTCCTATCATATGTTTGGGTACTTTTACGTTACTCATGTTGCTAACTTCCCCAACATCAGATCAATCGTTTGGGCGTAGAATCAGCAAACCAATAATAGTGAGAAGGAAGTAACTCATTTTCATAAATAGAATGATCATTTCATTTACAATTATTTCTCCCATAAACTTAAGATATTTAAATCAAAGCGATAAAAATAGCTACATTTGGCGATTTATTGTCTGCTCGCGGCTTTCGGAAAAGTATCCACTTTTCTCGAGACCTTTCAAATACGTGTGTGTGTAAGACGATCTCGTAATTTAGCTTACTAATAGCTCCAATAGCTTTCGACTTATACACCGAAACATATAGCAATACACAAACAATCTGTACATTTAAAGGATTTTTCTAGACTTGAGGAATGAAGTAAGGTAAATGATTCCCCCTAGTTATAACCATATTAACATTATCTTAAGTTTCTATTTCAAAATGTATTCCGAATTTCGACTCCAGTATACATGAAACATTCTATAGTCAGAGGCTGGGAAATTAAAATAACTCAACTGGCAATGCAATTAGACTTTTCTTTGTAACTTAAAAAGAATGCCATTCCAGAATTTTTTTTTATTTAACCTAGGCCCTTAGGGTTTGACCTTCTTAAGGTAGATTCGGGCATCATGACCCCGAGGCACTCTAAAGGTCTTTTTTTCACTATCACTCCCTCACTATTTGTCATCCAATTTTTATTTTCCCATTTTTTTCAAACATCTGGATCTCAGTGGCACCTTGTTTAGCGCAGTATTGCCATATCTGGCTCTTGTGTCGTTAAACTTCACCATCACTCCATTATTCAACCATACACTACAAAACTTAACATTACGCCGTAACTAATCATTCGATTTGTAGACTGTGATTATGAAATGTATATTCTCACACTTCCTTTATTTCAGGCAAATTAGCGTAGTTTAAGGGAAATATTAGAATACTTCAATTAAAAAATGGAAAATAAGTAAAAATTAGCCTCTGCAGTCTTGGCAGGTGTTAAAAGTGCGCTCACCTCAAATAACCTTGTCGCAGCAGTAGCGTATATACCTTGTCATACTGCTTTTCTTACATGGACAGAAAGTACAAATTCTGCATTTGTTTGCCGCACTTTCAATGGCTCTTCTCTTCGGACTTTTCAATATTTAAAATATAGTCAATATTTATTTTGATGGAACGTCACAATCTTCTGCACGTTTTCATTAAACATTTCACTTTTAGATGATGATTACAAATCCCAACTTTCGGATAATTTAGTTTACTAGTTGTGAAGGTTATGTGAGGAGGTTATTATGAGTGCAACCGGAACATATAGGATTCGCAAAACTAGCAGGGATCGGTATCAGACGAATATTTAGTTATCTGGGGTTAAAAGCATAGGTTATTTTGAAACATTGCACCCTTCTATGTGCATTACTTCCAAAGTTCTTAAGTTCCAATCAGCTTTTAGGTGAAAATGTGTATCAAATGGAAACGTTAACAGATTTATATTTTAATAGCATTTGAACGATATTGTAAGTATACATGCTGTATCCATTATTAATATTCTGAATCACATTTCATAAAAAAAATTATAAAATGAAAAGAATAACTTTCTTTTTATTGTAAAAATCATATTAAAAGGCGCTGACATCTATTTTCGTTATTGCGTCAGGGATACCAATAATAAAAATTGCAGCAGTTTAAATATTTAAAAGAATTAATGATCTTTAAAAGTGCAATTCTTAAAAATATTTCTCTCTATTGATATCACTAGCCATCTTTCTCTTCCTCAACCCTCCTTTTTTTTACCTTTATTTAATTTTTCACAGACGAACTTTGTTTGACGCAGTATAGCCAGATTTGGCTCTTGTGCCAATAAACATCTAACTCCATTAACTTTCTCCTATTGACATCACAAATAAAACGAAGCCAAATGAAAAAAAAAAAAAAAGAAAAAAAACGTCGTTAAAAATCAATTCATTGAGATAACATCTGTACCATAAGTAATGGAAATTAGGTTTTATTGTTTTTTCCACGCTATCATAATATGCTATAAAACAAGCATTTTTCTAGCAAATAACAATCGCCTAATAGCATAAATGCCTTATCATTATTCGTAATGAAATATATCGTGCGAAATTTATCATAAACATAATCCAGATGCGGCCTGCAATAATGCGATCAGATAAAACTAGATGGCGTGTAAAATCGGTTTTTATAAAGTCGTAACTTTGTATTAAGGTTAATTAGTCTCTTTCAAAGGAAAGCAGCTGCTGTTCATTAAACAGTCGAGCAAACATTCTTTGTTAGAATTGTGAATTCCTTGATCATTCTTTCGGGTACTCATTGAGTTAGATGCTGCTTATAGCGGGGCTCTATTTCGCTTTTCTGTTTGAATAATCCTTGGGGACTTTTATGTGATGTTGTTTGAATTGAGATATTTCTCACAATGAGTGAAGTGGCCGGTAGTAACCTAATGGTCTTGATTGCGAACTCGCGATAGGCGTTGTTTCCGTCGAGTCGAAGGCTCGACCCTGATGTTAATGAACACTCGCCGTGTAGCAGAGCTGATGCGCATTAAATCTGTCAATTTTCCAAGTTCTCCCTTTAGACTTGATCTTGTGTTTCGATTAATTTGATATCATAATAAAATCAAGTGTAACTATTGTTTGTTTTGGATCATTCAGGATGGTTATAGTTAGTGATTCTTTACGTATTAAATAATTATAGAAAGAAAGGAAATAATTCCGGATATTAAAAGTTTACCTCATTACGACTGCTTGTAATACGTACACCAAGCAACACCGCCTTAGCTTCCATTGTTTACGAAACATAATGGTGAAATAGTTCTAAACACAATATGATATATACTCTCTTGGAAAAAGACGCATTTAATATTTTAGAACATTTTGTAAAAATTATTCGAATTAGAAATTAAAGGTTTTAATGAAAGAATTTATCGTGCTGTATTCAATTTTGTTTAACATCGTAGGACAGAATAGTTTTAATTATATTTCTGAGAGATTTGTGGGAATTTTACAAAAGGTTTTGAACACTTACATTTGTGTAATAAGAATAATAGCCCCCTTGTTGCTTCCAAGTGTGACATTATATATATATATATATATATATATATATATATATATATATTAAAATGAATTTAAAAATTAGGTCTGACATGCAAAAAACTTTCCAAATGTATAATTGAATTGAAGTCTTTTTTTTCATATAAAATTATTTATTCAAATCGATGAAAGAAAGAGGCAATAAGTATACATAATTTTACTGGAGAAGGCAATAGACGCGTCTCCGCCTTCTCGATTACATCATATAAAAGCAGAAGAGAGAATTTTACCTTGCAGTTGATTTTATAGTAGGGATTTCAAGGATATGATTCCGGGGAATTTCTCTGACGTCTCTCAGCGATTATTACTGACAGATTTTTGATTACGATAAAGAGTATTCAACAGACTTTATAAGCACTTGATCTAGTAAATAAAAGGATAATTTGGAAGTGGATCAGAAAACAGGAATGAACTCTTACTTTTGAGTTAAAGAACGGGAAAATTAGAAAATTAAAATTATTTTAATTATTTTTATGGGAAATTATTACAGTTAAGCTCAATAATTATACACACATAAAACTAAAATATTAAATATAAAATAACAAAGTAAGTTATTATATATATATATGACTTGTATAAACTAAATTAAATAAAATTCTCTAAAACTAAATACCTACCTAAAAAAATACCTACATATAATTGTTTTAGATTAGAGTAAAAGAAATATGGACATTTTTAATTGCCTAAAAAAAAGAAAGTTACATCACGAAACAAATAAGTAAAAGAAAATAACCGAAAGAAAGCAAGAAATAAGCAAAAAGATAAACCACAAAATATGTAACAGTACAAATCTATGCATGAAAAAAAGCAAATGAGAAAATTTTTCTCTATATATACAAGAGAGATTTATCACTTTAATTCATGTTTTATTATTTTATGTAGTAAATAATGAAAAATGCGTATTATGAATTATGTTTAAATAAATGATAATGAATTATACATCAATAACCGTGAGTTATACTCCAATAAATTATTGAGATATGATTTATGATGAATTATATTTGACTAAATTTATGAATTACAACGAATTTTGTTTCAGATGATAATTCTTTATCGAGACATATACTTTAGAAATTATTATGAATTATCTTACCATCAATTTATAACCTTTAATTTTTTTGAATAAGTAATTTTTTGATCGTAATATAAATTTGTACCCAAAATGCCGCACTTTCAATACATCTTTGTATGTAGTAAAACATATTTCTCTTCATTGTGAAAATAACACAGAATACAGATTGTGCAGCTCATGTAAAAATTTGAGTTTTACTATATTATTCTGATAAATATGCTGGGTGGCATCAGTAGCCTAGCAATCATGATCGCTGACTTGTGACCGGCTGTTTCCGGAGAGTCGTGATTTGATGCTACCAAAGACCCGCCAAGTAGCGGGACTGTTGCACGTTAAATCTGTCGTGGTCCCAAGTCTTCCCGTCGGTATGGTGTGGAAGTTCGGAGAGGGAGGAGCCAAATCAGGAGTCATCCAGCTAACTTGACCGATGCTGAAATTCCGAGGTCTGTCGCCAATAACTCTTGTGTTGCTTCGTAATCGGACGTTAATAAAACAATCACAGACATCAAATCGATAAATATACTTCCTTACATTTGTGAGATTTCTTTGTTCATAATGGAAATTAGAACAATTTCTGGAAATCCTTTAACCCCGTTGAATCTGTCGGGGTCCGAAGTCCTCCCGTTGGCGGGGTGTGGATGTTAGGAGAGGGGGTGCCAGCTCAGATGTCGGCCTTTGTCACTTGACCGAGGTTCAAAATTACGAGGTCCGTCGCCAATAGCCCTCGTGTTGCTTTTTGTGCGACGTTAATGAAACCAAACCAGCAAAACTTTTTAAACAGTCTATCCTTAAAACTGCAAACATTCATTTATGAAAAAGGCGTCATCCTTACCACTTGGCTGAGGTTCAAAATGGAGATCCGTCGCCAATAGCCCACGAGTTGCTCCTAGTGCAACATTAATAAAACCAATCAAATAATCATTTTTTAATATTAACAATTATTTACTATGTTGCATTTCTTCTTTACTATTCTGAAGTCTTATATAAACACATAATCAAATAATCTCCTCTAACCCTCCCATAACATCGGAATGTAATGAGCGGCAAACAAAATAAACGGTAGTTAAGTGCAAGAAAGATAATAAAAACCGTTTATTTGTGTAACACAAAATATTATGGCGCCATTACTTTTCCATCTTTCACCAACCGTGCATTGCAACATCTCATCCTTTTTAACACCGAGTGGCACAAAGCTTCCTCTGTTTTGTGGAAAGTGGCATGCAAAAGGCCTTGGGTAAGTGCACTCTTCCCAGCCGACAAAACAAACACTCAACCGTGATAGGCAGTGACGTTGATCCTTTCTTTAGTGTATTCTTCCGACACAGATTTCGACTTAGTTCAGAGCCTCAAGTTAGAACAATGTATTGCACTCTGCTCCTGGTAGCAGTAAAAGTTGGAGGAGAAGTTCTTCTCTGAATTATATTAGGATAGCTTCTGGAAGCAGTTTCTAAATATGAAACACAGTAGAATGTTCAAGAAAATGAATGGATATATTGTCAGCATTATTGAGAACGAAAAACCTAAAATATTTCTGCTGAATAGTGGGAAAATGAAAAAAATTTCCTTGCATAATTTAAGGTCATGGTTGGTGCTTTTTGTCGGTCTCAAAGGCTTACCCGTTTCATGTAAGTACGGGCACAATGACCCCGAGACACCCAAGTGATCTTTTTCTTTCCCATGGGGTTTACTATCTTTGGTAACTAAAGGTGACGCGCCCCCGAGAAACCCGGAACGATACTTCTCAGCTTTCTATTCTTCTGGTCAACAAATTTTTCTTTTTCCCATTTTTGAGACCCGTGTGGTGACCTTGAATGACAGAATAGTCCCACTGTAGCTCATGCATGTCATAAGAGACGACTAAAATGGGGTATAGCCGGTCACCCTGCCCCTGGGGATTATATCAGAGGACACAGGGACTTGCCTTCTTTAGATATGTTCAGGCATCATGACCCCGAGGTACCCTAGTGATCTTTCTTTCCCATGGGGTTTACTGACTTTGGTAAACACGTGTTACGCTTTTCGGGATACCCTAGCGATCCTTCTCTATTTTCAACCCTCCCTCCTTGTCAACCAATTTGTGTCTTTTCTTCAATTTTCTTAGTTTCTAATCTTCTATAGACCACAGTTAAATCTTGTTTGGTGCAACATAGCCATATCTGGCTCTTGCGCCAAAAAAAAACTTTACTTTCTCTCTCTCTCTCTCTCTCTCTCTCTCTGTTTGGCGCATGTGGCTCTTGCGCCATTAAACTTCATCATTCATTCAATGGTGCGTTTTGTTTTGGCGTGTGCTAAGCGACTCTTGCTTCTTCCCACCGGTGACAAAACATCAGGGGTTTGCTTTGTGATTGAATTGCTGACAGTAAAGTGTACGTTCGTTTGTGTCACTTTTTATAATATTTGATGTTTTTCATATAACATAGGTTACCATTTACTTTCATTGCTCCTAGGTATGCATAAGTTGTTAAATTATTTAAATAAACTTTAACTGTTGAGCTATCCCAATATACAATCCACGTATTTCGTTACAATTGAACTATGTTACAATCGTGGAAACTCATTGGTTATAGTTATATCTAATAACACTCGAGCCTAGTTGTTGGTT
The DNA here is from genome assembly GCA_019974015.1 of Nephila pilipes. Lineage (NCBI taxonomy): Eukaryota > Metazoa > Arthropoda > Arachnida > Araneae > Nephilidae > Nephila > Nephila pilipes. Next base: position 392,518 of record BMAW01092194.1, on the reverse strand, counting down.
TTCAAACAAAAATTATTTTTGAAAATAATGGAGATATTGCATGTTATATTCAATTAGACCTTCAGACCTACGCGTGGCATGGTGTGGTAGCTACGAGAGATATGTATCTGTTCAACTACCATTCTCATAACTTAGCTATGGTTCAAAATTATAGATCGATCGTCACGAGAAGAGTTTGGATTTCGTTATTGATAACTGATTTAATAAATAATCAACTATTAGCCTTCCAATATTATTCTATACTGAAACTTTAAGAAATGTTGGAGAGAGCCAATGAAAAAAAAAACGCTTGGTTTTTTAAAAATATAACTACAACTTAATGGTAAAGTCGGGAGGTTAGCGGTCAGTGTATCGTAACTTTGAGTCCTAATTTAGCTGAAAGACAGACGAGAGGGAAAAAAAAGACTGTAATATATGTAAAATAAAACTAGACCTTAAAATTGTCACACAAAGAAGCGTTAAAATTTGGCGTGTGAGTCTCCAGTTCAAATAGAATCATGTGACAGTGGATAAATATCCCCATTGGTCCCGGTGGCCCAGAAGTCATATTCCCATGCCTTCTTTTGTAGCAGTTCATGTAAAAGAGCGAGAAGACCCGAGACAGTACTCTGCCAGAAACCTGTTCTTTGCTGTTAGGAAGAGTCATTTCAATATTCAGTATGCAGAGTCATTTTCTCTCGCTATCAGCAGCGAGGGGAAATTATTCTGAACATGAACAACTCGTGGGGAAACTATTCTGAACACGAACAATTCAAGGGAAAACTATTCTGAACATGAACAATTCGAGGGGAAACTATTCTCAACATGA
>BMAW01092194.1:359218-391700 GCA_019974015.1 Nephila pilipes | reverse complement strand
ATTCTCAACATGAACAACTAGAGGGGAAACTATTCTCAACATGAAGAACTAGAGGGGAAACTATTCTCAACATGAACAACTAGAGCGGAAACTATTCTCAACATAACAACTCGAGGGAAAACGAAAAAGTGTTTCGAAATAACTTGAGGGAAAACTATTTGATCCGCAGGCAGTTCTTCGATTCTTTTCCGACTAGTTCGCTGCTGTTTTAAATCCACCCTTGTCATAATGTTTTAACTCTCGTCCACAGGACCGCTAGTGTGTGAATCAGATATGTTTTCACATTCTGCATAAAATAACAAACCAATTTCAAAACTTAATTCCGATTACTTAACTGCAAAACTAACTGAAAATCTGTTTAATCATCACTTAAAGAGAAAACTCAGGCAAGTCGTTGAAAGTTAATACATCATCATTAGTTAGAATTAGGAGTAACAATTTGCACACATCATTCTCGAAACAGAATTTCCCTCTTTCTATAGATATTACAGCCGCGTTAACATGTAACATGTTTATTCTCCTGGGGATTAGGAAAAGGAAGCATTAATGTCTGCGGTCATTTTTCATCGGATATTTGAAAAGGAATAAAGGAGAAATCGCAGACGTGGAAATGATGGGTGACGAAAAAAATCTTCGGGAGAGCATCTACACGAAAAGATTATTCGCACAAATAATGAGGATGTGTTTTTTTTTGGTGTATTATACAAATAAATAAAAATTCGAAACGTATATATAAAATTCGAAACAGTCTGCTTGGAATGTTTTTGTTTGTTGTTAGAAGTAAGAAAACTAATATTTGAGTATATGGAATGTTTATTTTATTGTATAAATAATGCAACGGAACGATAAATTACACTAAATCCTTTCAAAGAAACATATTTTGTTTTATGAAGAAAAAACGATTTGGATAGGGCGATTGTTATTTTTAAAAGTGTTTGTGTTTCGTAAATTTGTTTCCAGTAATGTTCTAGTGAAACTTTGTTTGCTAGAGTAAATTACTTTTTGTCAGATATCCTTTTTTATTTTAACAAAACAAACGAAACTTCATAAAATTGCTCATAAATTTATTAAATTATCGTTCTATTGTAATATTTATATGCATATTGTGTTATGTGTCATTGCTTTAAAAATTTGAGGAGAAAAATAACTTTTGTTTCGAAGCAGATTTAATACTCTAAAGAAATTGCCACTAATGCATAATTTTCGATTAAATATTAATTTTTTTCATTCAAATATGTGACGTGTAAGCAACGTATTTAATTTTAAAAAAATGTTTCAATAATTACGGACCATGTACATGAAAACAAACAATGTTTCACTAAAAATTCAGTTTTAAACAAATGTATATTTTAATAAATTTGAAGACATTTAACCAACTTAAAAACACAAAATATATTTTGATTCAACTATTTTTCAAAATAATCGATAATGCTTACAACCACAACAAAAAGTGAGTCTGAAAGTACTTGAATTCTATACCTCATTAAAATGTATTAGTATAAACATAATTTGCTTCGTGTGAATAATTTGAATTAATTTGACTCCTTTGTGACTCTAAGTTTCTTTAAAACCATTTAAAACACAAAATATCCATAGAAACTTAATACAGAGAGGGTTTTGTGTGTGTGTGTGTGTGTGTGTAACAAAACCACTCTAATAGTTTTGAATGTTTATAAAATATTGTTTTATGATTATTACAGAATTACTACTTATCAAAATCCCACGAATATTATTTTCTATTTACAAAAAGTGGGTCATAGTGAGCAAACATTGGCCCGCCATGAAAAATCCGCATTGAACTAAGATTTTCTTCAAGAGAGTAAAATCATTCAAAGCAAAGCAGTCTATTTGCAAAAAAAGCAGATGAAAGTAATTATCATTTCTCTTTGTTGGGAAAGCAAAGTGTCTGAAAGTATTTCTGCTTAGATTAGGGATCCCCTGTATAGTTTGGAGGAGAAGGTCACGAGAAGATTTCAGGAATTTAAGAAAATTGCTTCTAAATTTAAATTCTGCTCTCTTATTTCGTCCCTACTGGTATTAACACATCACCTGATGAGCTTCAGGTTAAACTCATTGACATGCAGTTAGATCTCATAGTGAAATAAACGTTTAATGCTGTGACATTAGTTGATTTTTACATAAGTTTTTCAGTTGAAAACTTTTCATGCGTGAAGAAATTTTCTGGGAAAAAGTTCTCTATATTTGGGTCAAAAAAAATTTGGGAGCAAAGATATTTTTGCTTGATACTATAAGAGTGAGTATAGAGGCTCACTAATAGACATTAACTTACGGACTGTACAGAACTCCCCACCCCAAAATTAATTTCACTCCCGATTTCAAAAGAATTGTTGATTAGTGTGACAAGGTACATTTATCTCATTAAATATTCTAAAATTAAACGTGATTGCAAAAACAGATATGAAATTGGCACCATAAATTGATTGAGTAAAACTGTCACTATATAATTTATATTTATTGATTCTTATGGTGTAATTTATACCTTTCAGAAAGACTAAGTTAACAAATTGAATGTAAGTATTTTAAAAAGGTGCGGTTCACCGCTAACCTCCATTTCCGGAAAGTAGCCTTCGAGCCAAAACAATTGCCCACCCCTGCTACGTGCCATCCTTTGAGATCTAATCATTATTTTCTATTGGTATTTTTTTTCGATGAAAATCTTTCTCGACCTAACGCTTCTTGAAAGGTTCGAAGAAATAGGAATTATAGAGTCTTCAGTCCAGTTTAGAGGAAAGGTGTTGTCCCGTGAAGTTTCTTTCATTTTTCTTGTGTTACATCGGTTCTCCATGGTACCCGTGTGGTGACCGGGTATGATAAAATAGTCCCACTGTAGCTCATGCATGTCGTAAGAGGCGACTAAAATGGATACCCAGCGTCTGGGTATATAGCCGGATATCCTGCACCTGGGGATTATATCAGGGGACTTCGGAGCCTGGAGATTATATCAGGTATGGGCATCATGACCCCTAGGCACCCTGGTGATCTTTTTCTATCCCATGGGTTTTACTGTCTTTGATAAACATAAGCGACACACTCCCGGGATACCCTAGCGATCCTTCTCTAGTTTCGACCCTTTTCCTTCTCCAACAATTTTCGTCTTTTTTCAATTTTTCTCACGTCTGATCACATCTTGTTTGGCGCAGCTTAGCCTCATATGGCGCTTGCACCAATAACCTCCCCCTTCATTTACTTACTCATCTTCCCACATTGTCTTTAGTAAGCTCAGCTGACGTGCCTCCAAGATACCCTAGCGATCCTACTGATTTTGTCCCTCTTTGTCAACTAATTATTATTTTTTGTCTAGATTACAGTTTAAACAGATGCTTGGCGCTGCCTAGTCAGATTTAGGTCTTGCTCCATAAGCACTATCACTCACTCGAGAAGAGACGACAACAGTGAGACAAGTTCAGTCAAGAGACGAGAATGACACTTGATTTTGTGTCTGACTCTCCAAACCTCTTTAACGTGATTTCTTGGAGTGTCGACAGATTTAACATGTACCATTGCACAGCGGTTTTTAGAGGCTTCAGAACTCGAAAACATGACTCGAAGAAATATTGTCGGTGATAAGTACGCGAAAATGACTACTCAGTAAAGGCGCCCGATTGACTATACGAGAAGAACATAATCACGACAAAAATGTACACATTAATAAAGCAAAAAGACAAGAAGAAATGTGTATGATACTAGTTTGTATATTTTCTTTTGATCATATATAATTTAAAATATTTTCTTGAATATTATATGCGGTATTTAATTTTGATTACTAAACTGCTGTTTGTAGAAAATGCAACACCATGAAGGAATCATCAGAATCAAATGAAATTCGCAGCAAATGTCAATTATAGGATATTATGCAAATTAATAAAGTTTCAGAGCCATCTCGCGTGCGCGGCGCGCGCAGCGCCCTCTGAATTGATGCTGAAAGCGTATGAATAAAGTGCTGTAGCGGGACGTTGAAAAAAGTCTATGATTATTTGTTAGTGGCAAACGTTTAGTGAGACCTGAGTATGCCTCCACGACGGAAGAATAAGAAATTCAAGCAACTTACGGAGTTTGAACGAGGGAGGATAATCGGCCTTCGAGAAGGAGGATTTTCCTATCGCGCAATAGCAGCTCGTATGCAGCGGAACAGTTCCACAGTGATGCGAGTTTGGAAGCAGTGGACCGACGAGCACCGAACAACTCGAAAAACAGGCACTGGACGACAGAAGGTGACGTCAGAGCGCGATGATCGACACCTGCTCCGCATGGCGGTGAATGATCGCACAGCTTCCTCCAGGCAGCTGGCAGCACGTTGGTCTACTGCTACAGGTGTACAATTGTCGGCTTCGTCAATTCGTCGTTGTCTGCTGCGCCGTGGATTGCGTGCAAGGGTGCCTTTATACAGGATTCCCCTCACGGCGAATCATCGACGGCTGCGTCGGCAGTGGGCTCTTGAGCACAGAGACAGGCGAGCTGATTGGCACCAAGTTGTCTTTTCAGATGAATCACGCTTCAATTTGTGGACCCATGATGGCCGTGTTCGTGTTAGACGTTATGCCGGTCAACGCTGCCTTCCTGAGTGTATTATTGAACGACATAGTGGTCGAACACCCGGAGTTATGGTCTGGGGTGCGATTTCGTATCATGGACGATCCAATTTGATACGAATTGAGGGTAATCTCAATAGCAACAGGTACGTCCGTGAAGTGCTACAGCCCGAAGTCGTTCCTTTCCTTCAAGGCATCCCTGGAGCTATCTTTCAGCAGGATAATGCACGCCCACATGTTGCGCGGACTGTTCGAGACTTCTGTTCAGCACAACGCATGCAACTTCTTCCTTGGCCTGCTTATTCACCGGATATGTCGCCTATTGAGCACGTGTGGGATATGGTTGGTCGGCGTCTCGCTCGTGATCCGCGTCCTGCAGTTTCCAAAGACGAACTTTGGTTGCGCATACAAGCGAAAGGGAATTCTCTTCCTCAAGCAGATATTCAACATCTGTTTGACTCCATGCCACGTCGTATAGCAGCACTTATTGCAGCGCATGGTGGCTGCACCAAATACTGATTTCGGACGCTTAATTTGTTTCTTTTGTTTTGAAAATTTCATCATTTATTTGTATCAGTACAAGTCGTTTCTGCATTAAATTTCATTTGATTCTGATGATTCTTTCATGGTGTTGCATTTTCTACAAACAGCAGTATATTTCATTACACATTAACTATAAGCAAATTTTTGTTTGCATGAGTAGACAAATCTTGTGAAATATTTTCCTTTTTAAAATTTTTATCATTACTTAAGTGTGTCTTTAGAGTTTCAAGTGGGTCATGAGATAAAAAAAAAGTATAGATAAAATTACGCAACGAGCTACTGACTCTGAACCTCTGAAGTTTAAGCTATTGCTAAGTGACGTGATCGGCACCTGAACTGATATCTCTTTCTTCTAACTTTTACACCGAGGTATTTAGAGTTTGGTTTTTGAGATTCACTTATATTTGTTTCGTCAAATTATGACTTTATTCTGTTCTACCGGTTTTACTTCTCAAACAGTCTAGATCATTTATCGAAAGTTATGCAAATATGTAAGAATTGAAAGAAACTGAACTTCTAGTTTTCTTTCATAAGTTTCCTCTCTAAACAGTGGAAACAGTAGTAAACCTACACCTATACTGTCATCCTGTAGTGGCTGACATTGCAGATATCTTTTAAAATCTGTATAACGGGGGTTACAGTGTAAAATTGTGTTGGATGCCTTGTCGTGTAGGTATTTTAGGAAATGAACAAGCCAACTCAGCTGCACGATCGGAAATTAATCCTCTTTAGTAGCAGTCTCACTAGAAGACACCAGGCGTTTAATTTTAATTGTCAACCTAAAGGCATGGAAGGAATCGTGGAGTCTTCAGACCCATAACAAATTACATTCGGTGAAGCCAATCATTGAGAAATTGCCTATTGTTCCAATACAAAGAGCTGATGTCAGGTTGACTCGCCTACCCATTGGACATACTCTATTTACTCATAAACATCATTTGTCTGGAGAGAGTGCTTCCGACTGTCCTTCCTGTCATGTCCCATATACTGCTCATCACATCTTAATTAAGTGTCTAGTGTCGCATTTTCATCGTAGTTCTTTTTCTAACTCTTCCATTGAAATATTGTTTGACTTGGCGGGGGAAAACCTCTACCATAATTTGTTTGCGTTCTTAAAAAGAATTAGATTTTTGTCTCTTATTTGAGATTTTTACCTTCTTACGGTATTTTACAATTTTTTCCTTCATATATCTGTGTCTTTTGTACGATTTTTTTTTTTTGTTCTGGGGTAGAAAAAGGAAGGAAAGTCTTGCCTAATTATCAACAAATGTTTGGCGCAATATCGCCAGATTTGGCTCTTGTCCCATAAGCCTACATTCCCCCACTCACTCACCTCTCTGAATAGTCGACAGGAAAGATGTATGATTAGATTAAAAGGAGAAACTGCCGAAGAGTTGTCAGCTAAGTTAAAACCATTTGTTGAGGATACTTAGTTCTGTTGTACAACCGCTGATAATGATATGCTGAGTGTGGATTCATATTTAATATTTATAGATGCAAATTACATTTCATTCCACATTTATACTTAAATGTCTTCTATTTTCTTCCAGTTAAGACTTATTTTGTTGTCTCGAGTTGAGAATTGTAAATTCGAGGGGGGTTCAAAAAGTACCCGTGTTTAGAATAAGAATGAGGTAACTCGCCGTAGTATTGTTCAATTATCGTTTTTCCTTTTTTCTAAAGCTGTGGTTTCCTAGCAAAGCGGAGTCGTTATCTGACGGCAGCAGTTTAAGCGATGTTTGTCGTCACCAGAGTGTTGCCTATGAAAACCAGTTGGTATAAGGCTTCCAAAAGAGTGCTGAATGCGAGCAGAGCAAAACTCGATGAGTAAGCTATAGTTTCTTAGAAAATACTTTCAACAAGGAATATTACGGCCGCTAAATAAAGGCACCACTTTTCTAGGAAACCATAGATTAAGAAATCTATGGGAATGATCACCTCCTCCAAAAGTCATAATTTTTCTCTCTGGTTTTTTTTGTAGCAGTTTCACTGGAAACAGTCCATTGTTTTGATTATTGATTGGTTTCTGGTGTACACTGATTGATCCAGGTACTGACAGTATCAATCAAATTTTGATTGGGAAGCAAACGGCACTCTCAAATCAAAATTAACCTAAAATTTGTTCGAGCACTGCTTAAGAGATGTCAATATACAATGGTGATAACAGATAACAGCTTGCCTTAGACAAACTCTCTATCGTCAAAAACAGGTACTTTTTGAACCCCTCAATTCGATTAATGAAATAAAGGAATGGTAGAGTTTTTAACTTGATTTTTTCGTGAATCTCTCACACGATCCTTGTGGGTGCTTGTCATTGAAAATATTTAAGAATTTGTAAAAACCTTCTAGGTCATACTTAATGCGCACAAGCCTTCCAATATTGAACACGAAAATATTCGGCTATATCAAGTCTCGAACTTTTGATAATAGTCCTGTTTTGAGTTCCGAACCGTCGAGGTTTCAATCGATCGACACGAATGTTTGAATCTTGATTTCACTAAAACTCATAGTATTGCTCTTAAATCCGTCAGGACCCGAATTCCTCACGTTGGCAAGTGTAGAGTTCGGAGAATTTGGTGCAAACTCCAATGTCATCAAAATGACGTAGAAGACAATGGAGTTATCACTACATTAGAGTTAGTACTACGTTCTTTCGTCTACGTCGTGAAACGAAATTAAGAAAATCTACGGCACCCTAGACTTAAACATTCAAAATTTGGAAAAAAATGAAATAATTCGAATTTTATTTTGAGTGATAATTCGAATTTTATTTTGGATGCGACTCTTCTTAAAAATTACTCACGAGGCTTTCTAGATGACGTGCAATATTATTTTAATTATGTTTCTGGGAGAAATAAAGGGACATCGGACTGTTTTCGAAGTCTAATCTCTTATGTAGAAAATTCTATATATCATCATTCTATACATTGGAAGTATTTGTAATGATTCAAGGACTGCATTCAAAGAGGTAAGTAAATATACATTATATTAAAACATTTCGAATTGTTAAGGTTAAGTTGCAAAAATATTTTATTTAATTGAAGAAAGTAATTCATATATATATATATATATATATATATATATTCTAAAATAAAACTTGTGTGTTGAATCTTTGATCGAAGAGTTAACTTTAAAAAAAAGTAAATTTTTTAATGAAACATGTTATTCGAATTTTTGGGTAATTCAGACTTTTTTCTAGTCCCATTAGCTTCAAAAATTATCAAAGTGTGACCGAATTATTAAAATATACTTAGACGTGTTCTGTTTAGGGATGTGCTAAGCTTATACACCAATTTATCATATATTACCATGAACAAACATTTCAGAGTAAAAAAAAATAGGTAGTCATGATTAAAATATTAGGGAAAAAAGGCTCATTTTTACTGTGAACAATATCTCGTTAAATCATGGGATACATAATGTTTCATGTTGTAATAAATAAAAGCTGATTTTTAACTTAGCGCAACTCTGATAAGTTTGATTTAAATATATATTATTTGAAATTTATCTGCTGCATTATAGTATTTTTAAGAACAGGAAATTAAAATCACTAGGTGTTTCATGCTAAACAAAAAAATTATGTATATGTTTCATATAACACATGGATCAATAAGTACCGAGACTGTGCGGACGTTTTTTTGCGATTTCCTCCTTCAAACGCACCAGCAAGTCAATATAATAATCACTGTTGATCGATTTACCTTTTTCGAGGTAGTCAATGAATCATCATGCGTATCCCAAAAAACTGACGCCATGACTTTGCCAGCTGACTGCTGCGTTTTCGGACGGCTTTCGCCAGCTCTGCGCCACTCAGATGACTGCCGCTTCGACTCTGGAGTGTAGTGATGTATCCATGTTTCGTCCATGGTCACGTAACAACGCAAGACATCTTTTTTGTTGCGAGTAAATAGCGATAAACAGCTTTCTGAATCATCGACTCGTTGCTGTTTTTGTTCCATCGAAAGCAATCGCGGCACCCACTTGGAAAAAACCTTTTTCTTGCTCAATTTTTCATGAAGGATAGTAAATACACTTCCATATGATATCTGTGTCATCTCAGCAATCTCACGGAGCTTCACTTTACGATCTTTCATTATAATTTTTGTCACTTCACTCACATTTTCTGGTGTAACGGCTTCCACAGGTCTACCCGAGCGTTCCGCGTCATTTGTGTCGGTACGACCACGTTTAAACTCGGCAAACCACCGACAAATCGTTGCTTTTGATGGACAAGAGTCCGGGTAACATTTTTCAATCCATTGTTTCGCTTGCACGGTGTTTTTACCCATTAAAAAGCAATGTTTTATCAGAACACGAAACTCGTTTTTTTTTTTCATTTTTTAAACAAACTACAAAACGACTTTACTCCAACCTCGATAACTCAGCTGTTTCTGGTCCGATCGACTTAAAATTTTGACACGTTTCAAGCAAAGGTTAGTACTCTAGAAAGACCTGGTTACTGGTTTACTACGAGCGCCATCTCTGGGTTAGTCTCGGAACTTATTGATCCATGTGTTAGATTAATTGAAACAAAAATTGCCACCAGTAAAAAAAGATTTACACAGATTATTTTCTTTTCTTGAAAACAAAGGTATGTAAAGAGTTGATTGATATTGATTTTTTTTTAGTTTCAAGATGAATAAAAATTTGAGTCTTCGTTGTTTTTACATCAATTAAATTAGGTATTACTTAGTTACTTTATATTTTTGACACGATTTGAAAACAACCAGCTTTTGTAGAAAGAACACCACAAATTTACGTCACCCTATTGATTAATCAAAAAGAAATATGTTCAGAAAATTCAATCTGCATTTTTTATTAATATTATCAGAAATATTATTATATTTTAATGGAGAATAAAGAATTACAACTCCAACACATTATACCCAATGAGATTTAAACTACTATAATATCTCTTACGACCAAGTGGTTGAACTTATGAATCAAACCCCTTTACTATTGAAATTAATTAGTATTTTTATTTGGAATTCATTATAAATTCTCAAGAGAAAACTCATTATTTCAGTACAACACTTTAATTTTCACCGTTAAGTTGATTATTGAGTGTTTACTCTTTTTAAATATAATTGGGTTTCGAATTCCTCTCATAGAGTAGTGTTGTAATTTCGAAAGTCACGGCTGGCGTCGTTTCCGTCGACTCAGGGGTTTGAGTCTAGATGCTACAAAAGTACTGCCGTTTGTAGCGGGATGGGTGCACGGAAAATTTGGTCAAGATCTCAAGTCGTCTCAGTGGCGTTGTGAGCAAGTTTAAAGATGAAGGGGTCAACCCAGGTGACGTCCTCGTCACTTGACTGAAACTCAAAATTACGAGATCCTTCGCCAATAACCCGCTTTTCTTTCAATTCTAGTTTTAATAATCTCTTCTTAAATGGTCCCTTTGTTTCTTATTTAAATCGTTTAACTTGAAAAGTACAAATTTATGTTCCTGTGGATCTGTTGGAGATGCTAACTACTACGTTTTCTCTTGACCTTTTACCAGGAATTTTCTTTTAATCTGTCCTAATATTAGAGAGAAACCTATTTGACTGAAGTCCGTGTGTGAAAATCCTTACTTGTATTTCAAGCTTAAATTTTGTATTCTTACGGCTCGTAAAATTACCCAACAAATTTCTTAATTGTTTCAATATTTGAATACATTTCTTAATATTTCGCTTTTCCTTATTATGTAGTTATTATTGTATATCTTGTATGTATGTACATATTTTTGTCTAATACTTCATTTTTGTTTACGAGTTTGCGGACGCTTTTGTATTATGCCATTTAGCCTATTATACATCTTATTTCTGCAAGAAAATTCATACTGCTAGTTTATTTTTATTCCTGTCATGTTCATTTTCTGCTCTGTAAATACATTGTAAGCTTTATTTACTTTTGATTTCGAAATTATGTAATATTTTATGTTATTTTGTCAATAAATAATGTTGAAAGCTGGAGTGATTGTCTCCCTGGGGGGGGGGTAGCTTTGAACCCCTCGGATGAGTTCGGTCCCTTTGGGTATTTTACCAATAACCTTCGTGCTGTTTCGAAGTGTGACATCAAAATACAATCAATCAAATAAATCAATACATTGTTATGTGATCAAAATATAATTAATAATATTTATAAAGTTCTGTGTTATTATTCATACTGCTTTGCACATGTAAAATTAATTCTTATCCAACTTTAATTTTATGTCAGAATTATAAGAATTGGTATGTATAATAAAATTTTACATATAACTACCATTTATGTATATGATTAGAAACATACTTATGTTATAGAAATATTTATTATTGTATAAATTAAACAAGGAAAAACTTGTACTAAAATTTTTTTATTTATACATCTAAATAAGGACTGATATTAAAAATTAATATCGGATTTAACAAGTCTGGACCATCTCTATTCTAAAATAGAATTTTAAAAATTAGTAATTTACACGAGTAAGGATAAAAAAAAAATCCGTATTTCAGCTTTCATAGTGATCGAATGAATGAAAAGAATAACTAAAATTTATTTAACTCTTCCATTTTTAATTCAGCTAAATTCGTATATGAAATGAAAATTTCATTTAAATTAATATACATTACTAAGCCTGCAATATTCAATAAATTTACTACAAAAAAAAAGGTGATAAAATTTTAAAATATTTTACTGTGAATAATAAATATTTGAGAAATATGAAGACGTAAAACCGTAATTACTTTTTAATATTCCAGCTTTAACATGTGTTGAATACATACTATATGAGGAAAAACTTTCTACAGTTTTATTTACAAAACATAAATGCAATATAAATAAATTATTTAAGTTTCGAGTTGTAAGTTTATAATGGAGTGTTTGACTTGCTTCGAATGCCAAAACTTCGAAACTTTTAACATCATCTCAAACTTTTTACCGCCGAAATGTGGTAAACAGAATTTCATTTGCTGTTACATTATTCTAAAAAACTGTGAAAAGAAAGCTAAAATGTTGAATCAGTTATCAAAAGCCGGCGGATATTGATTTGAATATTCGCATTTAATATGGAAATTGAGAGAAATAAAAGTTTCGAAATAGATTTCATTGGTTAAAGGCGTTTATCTCTGTGTTCTCATTTCCATACTCAGCTTTCTGGATGCTTGATATGACTTACGCATGCGTCGGAAAGTGATTTGACGTCATGAATATCGGCTTCGAAAGAATCTTGTGGTAGGGTTCAGATTTGGCCAAGTTTCACTTATCTTGGCGCGTATTGAGTTTTAAGAAGTTTTTTTCTTTTTAAAGTTTGTTTCCGCATATTAATTATTTAGTTTTTAGGAGCACTAAAAGATTTTCAAAAACATGACTTATGCTAAAAAATGATGGAAAGATTTAATTATTTAAACTCGTTTCTTATAAAGTCTCTACTATTCATATATATTATTAATTGGATAAAAATAATTCAATAATTATGTATTCAAAAATATATTTTATTTATATGCTTCTATAAACCTCTTAATTTCGTATGGTAACTCGTTAGATTTAACGAATGAGAAAATCTTAGAGCTATTTAAAATATATATATATATAAATTAAAGAAGCTATAAAAGTTAAATTAGCATAATTCACAAAAAAATGCGTGCGTTTGATATGTTTAATATTTCGTTAAATTTTGAGTAAAAATAAAATTAACATATTTTATAAGAACATAAGTGTTTTTGTTTATTGCGATGTTTATCTTTTTTGGTATTTTCAAATTAATTTTGTAATAAAAATAAAAATGAATTGTACAGAAAATTTGTATTTTATCGAGTCTTAAAAAGAATAATTTTGGCCAGTATATATATTTTGGAGGCATCAAGTTGTACCGCTAAAAAAGAGCAATCTTATAAATTATTTGATTTTAAATTGCTGAATTTGTTTACTTTAAGAATATTAATGATTGGAATTTCTTAACTGGTCATTAAAATAACATTTGAAATTTGCTATTATTCTCTCCCTCCCCATTCTATTTTATGATACATTACTGTTTTTTATTTGGTTGTGATAGCCGAACGATCAAGAGGCTGATATTCTTTCCATCGAGTCGTGGGCTCCAAACCTGATTCCACTAAAGATCCGTTGTTTGGTGGAGTTAATACAGGTTAAATCTGTCAAGTCTCCAAGTCCTCATGTAGACGTAGTGTAAAATTCCGTGAGGGGTACTAGATCAGAAGTTATCCTCGTCACTTGTCTGAGACTACGAATTATGAGGTCCTTTGCCAATTGACCCTTGTGTTGCTTTTCGGTGCGAAGTGGATGTACAATCAATCAAACAAATTTTTATTATTATTTTCCTCTCTTTTCGTTATTGTTTTCCTATTTTATTTATATCAACAATAAATAATACAAATATTATTAATCGGCTAATCTGGTTGCAGTGGTCTAGTAGTTAAGGTGACGAATTCAATAAAAGCATTTAAAAATATGATTTATTAGATTAAAGTAATATTCAAAATTCTGAAATATTAAATAGTACAACTACTTCTGTTTTTTGTAGTGTTTCTTATGTATTTTAAACTGAACAACTAATAATTATGTTAATCACTGTGTTAAATTCGAATGTATATTTTATTTTTAAAAGAAATATTTTAAGAATAATAGCCAAATAATTATTCGTAGCCGCCAGAATTGTATTTTATTTAGGTGATAAAATAAATAATTTTTATAGAAAGAAAATTATGCTACACAAGTTTCATGCTCTGATTACCACGATATTTGTTACAGATAATTATTCTTTACTTCCAAATATTCACAATTCAATTAAAGTAATTATTTGAATAAAAGGGATTTTAATTAAGATAATATTTTGACCCAAATGCTTTTCTCTGAAATTTTTTTCAACATATTTGTGCCTTTGTAGCCGAGGGATCATGGCCATGACCGGAGAAGTTTCAGTCGAGTCGCATTTGTGAGTCCTGGTTTCATTTAAGATTCGTCCAAAAGAGCTGATGTATTTTAAATCTTCGATCAGGGGCTTAATTTTGTTAGATACGCAAGGAAATCAGGACCCCTAGAAACCCTGAAATCTTTTTCTTCCCCATTTCCTTACTGTCTTTGGTAAACATGAGTGAGATGCCCCCACGATAGCCTCCCAATTCTTCTTTTTGTCAAACAATTTTTATCTTCCTCTCAATTTTTTTTAATGTCTTAGATCACATATATACAATGTTTGATGCAACATAGTCAGATTGTGCTATAAACCCCGAATTTCACTCACGCACTTTGAATCTGTTTATACGCAAGATCTCCACATTAATATGGTAAATAGAGAATGGCCGTGGTAATCAGTGATCATGATCCCAAACTCGTAGCGGGGATTGTTTCCGTCGAGTCTTGATGTCACTATGCAGCGGGGATGATGCACGTTAAATCTGTCGAGGTGGCCGCGGTAGCTTAGTGATCATGGTTTCGGATAGGCGGTTCGTTCCTTGACCGCTAAAGACCAGCCGTGTAGCCGGGGCTGATGCACATTAAATATGTCGAAGCCCAGAGTCCTCCCGTTGGAGTAGTGTGGAAGTTAGGAGAGGGGGTGTCAGCTCAGGTGTCGTCCTCATCACTTGACCGAGGTTCAAAATTACGAGGTCCGTCGGCAATAGCCTTCGTGTTACTTCTAGTGAGACGTTAATAATAACTAAACTAAACTGAAATAAATCTGTCGAGGCTCCACGTCCTCCCGTTGAGTTGGTGTGGAACGATATTTTATAGAGGTGCCGTCCTCGTCTCTTTATCGAGGCTGAAAATTACGTCCAATAAATGCATTAAATACTCAATTGGGTTAAGGCATACGGATTGCGGTAGAAAGTTACATGTCTTCGGTGGAGCATTATAGAGAAGTCATTATGGTTTTGATGGCAATATGCTTAGGTTATTGGTATTGTCGGAAGATAAGTCTCCTCCGACCCTAATTATGCATAGTCTTATAGTGACACTTCAATGTAATTATATCAAAGCTGTCGTTTTCTCATCAAAAATTTGCAGATTTCTAATTGCCTTACAATCCATACAGCCTGAAACCATGACGTTACCTTGTCCATGTTCCACTGTTTTCGACATATATTTTCTGGTTCTAAAGCGTTATTTTTTCTCACAAAATTATAAGGATGAGTTTTGGTTTTAAAATTTCAAACTTGCTGTCTTTGAAAAAACACATTTTTCCAGAAATCTAATGGTTTGTCTTTGTATTTTTTTGGAAAAATCTAATTGGTTTTTTATTTCCTATTAGTTTCTGAAATATATGGTTGCTTTCTTAGGGGTCTTCCTTTTATCTTGCATCATTCAAAACATTTCTGTCTTTCCTGAAGCTAATTTAGTGTCTATGGCTGGCATCTCAACACTTCTCGATGGAATTTTCATGGCATTTTTCACCAGTTGCCGTCTTTCTTTCACAGTCAGTTTTCTTGATCTCCCTGGTGTAGGCTTATTATCCACCACACCAGCATCAATTTTCGTTTTAATTATGAATTGTGCATAGAGAAATATTTAACTCTTTAGAAATTTCACGTAATGTTTTGCCACTATAGTGCAGATAAACGACGTGTTCCCTCTTCCCAAGTTAAATGTCTTTTGTTTGATGGGTGTCATGACAGAAAATTTGCTCGTAATTTAAATTAAATGAATTGAAAACAAATAAACAAGTAAGTGTCTGTAACTGAAGCTCATTTGAGGGTGACCTTGAAAGTTTTATGTCACCATTTGCTGTAATTTGCATACTACCTTTTTCTGTTATATTTTTTTGCAGCGCTAATTTTGTTGTTTTTATTTTTTTTAAAATTTTGTATATTCACTTTGTATATGTTTAGTAAAAATAAATTATTTAATCTTGTGAATGCTGTCACATAAAAATTTATTATTCGACTTGTTTCATTTCATTTGCTTGAATATTTCAATTTTCACTGTGTGTTTGTTATCTGTATAACTTATCTTCGGATATAAGCAAAGTTATAAATATAATAAATTCGAAATCAGAGCCTCTAGATTAACAATCTTATGAATCATATAAAAGTAAGAGTCAAATAATATTTTAATAAAAACACTTATATTGAATCGTAAAAGGCAAAAAAAAAAAAAAAAAAAACGCTGAAGAGCGAATTCCTAGGTGCTTATTCCCCATTTCTTTACCACGGCAAATCGCTCATCTCCGAGCTTTAGGAACCGCTCCCCTAAGCCCACGCGGGGCAAGTGGGTGTAAGTAAGGATGGAGAAATGAGTGTTTCCAACTTATTGAATTGTTAGGAGAACCTGACACGTTGATTCGATCCCTCTTCTCCCCTAAGCGAAAAGAGGGAGGACATAAAGAAGTTAGAAGAAACTCTGGGTGACTTTTATTGGGGTATGGAAGAACCCGGGGATCTAACTCAATGTAATAGTGTGTCTCTCTCTGCAGGAGTGGAATACTGTGATTATCGAACCCGACGAACAAGGAAGGACATTTGTCCTTTGGGGGATAATTACTTAGGGGGAACTAAACCTATACTTCTAAGAGAATTCAATGACATAAAGCGAAGGAGAAACGATAAATATAGAATGAAAAAGGATGTTTTTAGGACAAATGTAAAAGAAAGCAACTAAGGTAAAGGGAAAAAAAAGTTTATTTTAACCTATTTTAAATAATGCTTATTTTTTTTAAATTAAAAAAAAAAACAGATTTTAGCAATGAGATACAAGTATTCTTAAGGACATTCATGTGAGGATTGTGACTTAAGGACATTCATGATTTCCTCTTCTCTAACTTCGTAAACTTTTTGGTAATTTAGATTGCACATAATTCCAACACCTTGGCAACCAAATGAAACGTGAAAGGAAATGTTAGATTTAGGTAAGAAGTGTAGTGAATTGAATTAGAGATATTGAAAAATAAGTGAAATAGAATTGAATGGAAAGAGAGGGGATATAAAGGATAACAAAAAGGTGATTGATGTTTATGAATTTGACTGAATAACCGTAATTAATCGTTTGAATTGAAGCAACTCCTAGTCAAAATAAAAAGTTCGAATCTGTTATAAAAATGAACCGCATGAAAGAAATCGGGCGATTTGGTAAGATCTTGTTACTATTAGAATACTAACTAGTATTAAATAAATTAAGAGGGATTCGAGAAAAGGAAGGCAATTTTGAAACTTCTATATTGATAATTAATATGTAGGAAGTATTTCTTTAGTTTATCTTCAACTGGAATTTTGAACATTTTGACTCTTCAGTTAGTTTTTAAGATGGCTATAGAAGTAAACAATGGAGAAAATACGTCGCAAGTTGTCTCTGTACTTGTGTATTTGAACACTGAGATATATGTGAATTTAAGAAAGTTCCATTTATATACTTAAGTAATTATATATGAGCAATAAATCAACACTGTGTTTACATTTATAGGTTGTGTACTTAACTTTAGGTGCAGTTGTATAAACTTCGCTTACATTTATAGTTTTAAAACTTTTCAAAGTATTTATATACATAATATTCAAAATGCTGAACATAATTATAATTTCAAAATTTAGACGCAATAGCTCTTAAGAAATTTAATTTTGTGATACGAATTTCCTTAAATTGTTTTACAAATATTGTGCATAATAAAAAAAAAAAATTGGGAGTGTTTATTCGAAAAGAAATTAAATTCGCTGTGTAGGAAATAACTTCATTTCTCATAATGCGAAAATATGAGTATTATGGGGAAAAAAAATATTTTTAAGGAAAGTGTATCAGAATCTTGAAAAACTACGTTTTGAGAAAGACGCAAAAATAATAGTTTTTCCTTAATGACATGGCACGTTTGCGAACAATTTTAAAATATATTTTTCAGTGTTGTATCTACAAAATTTTCACAAATAATATATTTATGGATCAAAGAAGTATCCTCTACATCTTAACAACGAAATCAAAAATTGAAAAATGTGAAGCATTTTAAAGTATCAATTACCTTGATTCTCTTTGACATTGTGGCCGCGGTAGCCTAGTGGTCAAGGTCACGGACTCACGGTCTGCGGTTTTCTTCGAATCGTAGGTTCGAGCCTTGATGCCACTAAAGACCCGCTTTTTGGTCGGGATTGATGCACGTTAAATCAGTCGGGGCTTAAAGTCCTCCCATCGGCGTGGTGTGGAAATTAGGAGAGAGAGGTGCCAGTTCAGGTATCGTCCTCGCCACTTGAGCGTGACTCAAAATCACTAGGTCCGTCGACAATAGCTCATAGTGAAACATTAATAAAATTAAACCAGCCCTTTCGGCATTACCACAAAAGTAATCGTTCTTTCAAGATGGAATAAAGCTTTTAGAAATGTTTGACGAAAAAGGTATTAACAAATTATTTAAAGATTTTGGACAAATGGTTTGAATTTTTAAATTCATAATTGTTAAAATCGGAAAACTTTCTTGAACATGAATCAACAAACTTGCTTAGATATTTTTGTTAAGCCAAGGGCGGGGATTTATTAAGTAAAGATTACCACAAATATTTCATTACGTAAAACAATTTAAAGAGGTCAAGAAACGAGTTATATAGTGACAGAAGTATGATTTGTGGTAAAATTATTATATGGTTTTAGCGTGTGATAATTGTGTAATATTTTTTCACTGTTGCTGGAATGCGAAAAAAAAAATAATGCAGAACCAATGCCTGTAACCCTGAGAGATAGTGCAAACATAACAAGCCAAATCAAGGGATAACATTTACAAGGATAAGTCTAAGACTTCCTCAAAATGTGATGAACTTAATCAAACCATTATATATAAAATTATATGATATATACGTAATAGAAAAAGGCTTATCTTTGATAAATACACACGAATGCTTCAATCGAGTTCGATGGCCGTGCTAGGCCATCATGGGCATGTTAATGGACTCACGGCCGGTGGTTTTCATCGAGTTATAAGTAACTCATGTGGAGACTAGGCGTGAAAGAATAGTACCACTGTAGCTCATGCATGTCGTAAGGGGCGACTCAAATGGGTACTCAGTGTCTGGGGGTATAGCCGGGCTTTCTGCCCCTGGGGATTACATCAGGGAACCTCAGGGACTCACCTTCTTTTGATAAGTTCGGGTATCGTGACCTCGAACCACCCTTGTGATATTTTTCTTTCCTATGGGGTTTACTGTCTTCGCCAAAAATGGGTGAAACATCCCTGGGTTACCCTAGCGATCCTTCTCTATTTTCGACCCTCCTTCTTGTCAACCAATTTTTGTCTTCTCCCCTTTCTTTCACAAGTCTAGTGAAGTCACCAAGTTATATCTTGTTTGGCGCAGAACAGCCATAACGGGCTCTTGTGCCAGTGAAATTCATTTTCACTCACTCACTCGAGTCATAGATTCGAGCCTTGATGCCACGAAAACCTCGCTGTGTAGCAGGGGCTGATTCCCGTTAAGTCTGTCGTGGCTCAAAGTCCTCCAATTAAAGTGGTGGGAAAATTAGGAAAGGGGTGCTAACTCAGGTGTCGTCCTCATCACTTGAAAGAGGTTCAAAATTACGAGATCAGTCACCAATAGCCCTCATGTTGCTTCTAGAGAGACGTTTATAAAACCAACCAACTAACCAACATTCAAATTAATTCTGTGGGAGTTTATTCCAAAAATGTTTTCGCTGTATTGTCAACACTACAATTGGAGCTTGGCAGTAATTCAATTTAATAAGGCATTTCAGGCATTGCAGCCCTTACATTGAAAGGTCGAGTAACATAATAAAAATGACATTTACTGTCAACCACAAAAGTTGTTAAAAAATAGCTAAAATTAAAAATATGGTTAAAATGAGCAAACGGATGGTATAATCTATAAAACTGGTGAATTTTTAGTAAGTAATTGTGTATATATAGGAAATATGTGATAAATTGTACTAAAACTGCATTTTTCTCAAAGTAACGTTTTTTTTTTTGGTATATTTAGAAAACTTCAAAATGATAACTCGAAATAACATTGTTAAATTTCTTTGAAACTTAATCTAGTTTTCCTCTTGATTTCTAGAACATGATCTAAAAGAATATGTATTATAAGAATAAGTTTTAAATTATGGTTTAGTATTTGAATAACATTGATGACTGATTGAATTTTATGGGATTTAGTACAACAAAATCTATCCCTGAATAACAATAACGTAAAATACGGAAAATTTCTTGCAATGGCCCTTCTATTAGCTCTGAAGATTTTATTTATTTAAGACTCCAAAAGATTTTATATCATGATTTAAATAAATGCATAAGAATTATTTTGATACTAAAATTTATTTAAATTGGGTAAACAGATTTTCACATAGCATTTTCAAATTTTTCTTAAATTTCTTCGAAATTCTCTATGAATTTATCAGTTTTCTGAAAGTTAGATAATTCTTTACAAATATAGATAAACAAAGCTTATTTACATGGAAACTGAAGTTAAAAAGGTTATAATTTTTTTTTTTCTAAATTATGTTTTATTTAGAAAAGGCTATGAAAGTTTCCATATACCTTAAGGATGTATTTAAATAATTAATTTTATAAAAATTCTAATATGATTGTTAGAAGAAAGGTAATTGTAATTCCAAAAATGTATAAAATGCTTGCAGAATCTTCTACTATCGAAGGATGGGGCGTAAATTTCTCAGAATTTTGTAACCTGAAAATTCAGTGAAAATATATTTTATTATTACTCGATCTTACTAAGAAAGGTATATTGATTTAATGATTTTGACATAGATAATTATACTCTGATAACTACATGTATTGACTGATAGTTAATTAACTTAATACTTAAAAGCAACAGCGATGGATCTCGTAATTTTGAATCTCGATCAAATGATGAGGACAATGACTGAACTGGAACCTCCCTCTCTAAAATATTGTACCTTTCTAACATGAGCACTTGGAATCCTGATAAATGTCTGTTTGGAGAAGATGCTCCCGAGTGTCCTTCCTGCCATGTCCCGTACTCTATTCATCATATTTTAATTGACTGTCCGGTGTTTGATCATCATCGCCGGACTTTTTTTCATTCTTCAGTTTTAAAACTGTCTGACTTGGTGGGGGAAACCCCCCACCATAATTTATTTGCTTTTGTACGTCATATTGGCCTTTTACACCACATTTGATTTTTACCTTTTTATCTTTTGTGTGTTATTTGTGTTTGTCTTGTGTTTTTAAGGCCGTTACTTTTTAATAGATTTTAACAAGTGTTTGGTGCAGCATAGCCTACTTTGGCTCTTGCGCCATTATAACCTACATTCACTCACTCACTCACTCACTCACCCGATAAATGTAATGTACATAATTTGCACTACACGCTGAATATCTAATGAAATCAGGACTCGAGCCTACAATTTGACAGAAATAACGTGAACCGTGAGCTGACCTCAAACTTGTCGTAATATGATGTAACCGTAAAATGTGTAAATAAATAATGTACAAAAGACAAAAATATATAAAGAGCTCGCAGCCGGTATTCTCGCCTCCAAGTTGAGGGTTTCAGTTCTCATTTCACTATGGACTCACCTAGTAGAGGGCTGATGTACATTAAATCTCTTGAGGCCATAAATCCTCCCGTTGACGTGTGTGAAAGCTTAAAAAGAGATGCGCCATCACAGGTGTCGTCCTTGTCACTTGATAAAGGCTCAGTATTATGTGGTCCATCACCAATAGTCCTCGCGTTTTGTAACCAATCATAATCCGAAGAACAGCTAAAATGCAGATGAGCCATTTGAGAAAGGCCTGTCACCCTTTTTATGGCATATTAATTTGAAATTAAGGACTTGACATAAAGAAAATGAGAATCCCAAATGAGAAAAATGGATCTCGGAATCTGAATCTCGATTTAAAAACTTGATCGAGAAATTTTGCGAATCATTTCAGGTAAGTCTTAGATTTGGAGGAATGTAAATATTTCCTTTGATCGTGCACATTATGTGGAAGGATAGATCATTTGTTACTAAAAGCTACATATATTTTCTGAGAATTATTGAAGTCAACCAAAGAAAACAGGAAAGTAATCTACGAGGCATCCTTCATTTTATTTATATTTATTTTTAATGTTTTAAGAAAGGGTTAATAATGTTTACCCGATTTAATAATGTTTTGTTTGATATTTTTGTTGTGAGAAAGTGCGATGATTCTAAATAATTTTCATAAAAGAAGTGATTCATATTAATAAATTTGTTCTTATATGGGTTTGAAAAAATTTATTTAAAAATGTATGCTGATCCAAAAAAGTATTGACTATATACTGTAAGGTTCCCGTCTACCAGCCATTTTGAATTCCTGAAAATGATGTTAATTCTACGGTATGTGTAATTTCCTTCTCAGATATGTAGGCTATTGTAATTATCTGAATGCATCGGAAAGAACAAAAATTAATGAAGCTTTTTGTGGAATTACATTTTTCTTTATTTGTGTTTTGGTAATTTGTTTGTTAGTTTTCAGGTCTTTTAAAAATATTTTGAAAAATATAATTTCACTTAAACCTACATTATTTTTCTTTCATGTACGTACCTGCATTGTATTCAAATAAACATAATAATTGAGAAATGAAGAAATTCCATAGGTTTTCATAAAAAATAACGTTCATATCGAAATATAATATTCTTCATAACGTGTACGATTTCAAAATTACTTCAAAAATATGTAGACGGGAGAAATATAATTACAATTTATAATATTTTTTCACATACATACGACTGGAAAATTTACACAAACTATCGTCACTAAATTTTTCCCGATAATTCACTATGTTTAGCACGCCGATAATTTCGCACTGTTTTGTGTGTATTTTCTAGCGATTACTCGAAAAATCCTTACAACATTATTTTCAACATAAGAAAAACAATCCTTAAAAAGTAATGTATGAAACTACTAATTTTTTTAATATTTATAGCCGAAAAGTTTGCATTAAATTATTTAGAAACTTCTTTTGCAATTAGAAACAGAATATATTTCACTAACTTTAAATGTATTAGAAATAAAACTGAGCAATATAATGTAGACAGAACTATTTCTTCTAAAAAAATAACAAATTGTAATCCATTAAACTAGTGGAAGGTTGCACGAAGCTCTCGGACTCATAAAAAGGAGCTTGTAGTCTTAAAAATCACATGTTGGCCTCCCAAATTATCATGATCTCTCTTCTAAATATAAATTCAAAATTAATCACTTCGTTTTTATTCATCGATTTTAAATAAAGTTTTATTTATCAGCAAAATAAAATATCATTCTCACTGTTAATGCCAATAATGTAGTATCTTCATTAATATATACAGTTTTATCCTTTATTAAATCACAAGTACCCATATAGATGTTGATTGCATTAAAGGCCTAATCAGACACTGCTCACATCTCATGATGTTGATCTTAAGCAATTAAAATGTATGGAGCCTGCGACATGTGTGGGCACTGTAATGAAATAAAAAGAAAAGTTGGCAAAGGAGAGAGAAAAAGAAAATAAATACAATAGCCACTTGAAGGTAAGTTAAATAAATACAATGGTTACAAGGTAGTTTAAAATATAGTAGCAAAATATATATATAATGTAGCAGCTCATGCGAAAGGAGGATCGAAATTGAACATTTCAACATTGTGAGCTCACCGCCACTGAGGTTCAAGCTTTGTACACATTTAGCGCTCAGTGATTTTCTTTCTTTAGATAGGAAAGAGCATCACCCATTGATCTTTTTCTTTTCTATGAGATTATTGTCTTTGGGTAAACACAGGTGACACGACTCTTGGATATTTTGTGATTCTTTTCTATTTTCAACATTTTTTGTTAATTTTCTTTTTTTTTTTTTTTTTTTTTTTCCTTTTTCGAACACGTATATCACAGTTTCATCTTGTTTGGCGCAGCATAGCGATATTTGGCTCTTGTGCCATTGAATTATACCATCACTCACTCACTGTACATATATAAAAATCTTTCAAAATAGCTCATTCCGCCGTAGTATTCTGCTCACAATATCCAGTGATGTCTTCCGAGTGAAAGATTCCATTCAGCTACAATTTGCTTTTACTGGACTAGGAAGTGAGCTCGCCCAAGATGTACAATTTTTGTGATATAAATTAATAACTTTCTATTTTTTACCTGTAACAGGTCCCCAGCAGTTCGGACCCATTATTAATTTCATTGGCGTTTCTTAAAATGTATTTCAAGAATTAGTCATGTCATGCCTTTTGAAATTTGTCTTGTACTCTTAGCTACTACTTGACTAAAAAACTAATAATATTCTCATTTTTTTTTGGTTTGGACTGATATTGCTGCACATGAATAAAACTGACGCAGATTGAAATTGGTAGAATTCACACTAGGATAAAAATTAAACAATGGATTTTCTGTTTACGTTTGATCGGCTCAATTTCTGATAAAAGCTGAAGTCAAATCTCATAGCGGTTTCGTACTTTATGTGTGAATTCCGTTTACAATTTAAAATACAATAATTAGGTAATAGTATTCTATCTTTAAGGTTATCTCAAAAAAATATTTCCTTTAGTGTTTTCTTACATAATGTATACACTTTTTAATTACGTGCATGATTTTTTCCTTATGTGTGTTAACATCGTTAACGAATAGTTATTTTTTAAAGAAAGTATCTGTAAAAAACAAAAACTGGCAACAAATACAGCAAAACTCTCTAAGTTGTCTGGAAACCCGCGATTGCATCTCTCATAGTACTTCTTTTAATCTTGAAAAGTTTCACCTGTTATACCCATTATTAAGCCAGGAAAATATTCTACCCACCCTTCTAATTACCACCCTTCACTCCTTTTAACTATCATCATCAAATTGACTGAGAAAATTATGCTGATTAGACTTAACTCTCACCTAAATCAAAATGATGTCTTAATCAATGAACAAAAAAATGACTTTAGGAAAACATTGTCCATCACCCACGAAATTCGCCATGTCGTTGAACACATTAAGTCGGTATTCATAACTGCAATTCTACAAGTGCATTTTCCTTTGTTATTCAAAAAGTATTTGACAGAGCTTGTCACGAGAGATTGTTCCGCAAATTAATCAAATCATATCTCCAAAATTGTGCCTTTGCTTGCGAATAAATAATTTATACTCAAACATTAAGACTATTTTGGCAGGGGTACTTCAAGGTACAACTTTAGAACCAGTTTTGTTCAATGTATATGTGAACGATATCCTCCCAACCACGCAACACAATTCTCTTCTTGTATGTAGATAACACAGTGATTTTAATCCAACACGCAGAATCCGAAAACATAGCACTTTCCCTAAACACCCACATTATAGGTTTAGAAGACTCGTTTTCCAAATTGAAAATTGTCCTTGTATTAATAAAACGGAAACCATCATGTCCAATACCAGAAAAAAAAACAAGCCTTGGCATCTTTATTTATAAAAAAAAATCCCTTGGTTTCAACACACAAAAAAGATGGATAAAAGATTCCCTTTTGAACAATACATCACACTTATCAGAACGAATTTCTGAAGAAGCGAGTTTAGTTTTTCGAATCCTATGCAATTAAAGAATACTGACGACAGAAAATAAAATGCATATCTATATACTTTGATTTTTAGGCCAATTTTAACTTAAGCTTGTCTGGTCTGGGGATTTGCAGCTAAAACTAATATTAAAAAAACTCGAAAATCTCAAAACCGCATTATTCTACAAATTCCTAAAACAAGATGGTTCACGAGAATTGTTGATCTTTATGATACTATGAAACTCCCCTCCATTCGAACTATCATGCAAAAAAATGGGCAGCAAAACTTTTTGAAAACTTCATAGCTATAAATAATAATTCTCTTTAAAATATTTCTAATTATAACCATAAACCGAACATTAAAAACTCAGAAATATCCTCATAAATATTAATTTTTCTTTAAACTTTTCAAATCACCTGTTAAATCCCATAGACATTGCAATAGTTATCTTCCTCTAATAATAGCAATCCCACGTGCCAATCAAGCAGCGAGCTTTTGTGCTCGCAATTCTAGCAGCAAAATTTCCAATTTCAACTTTCTCCATCTATCGTCTTGGCCCGCGGTAACCTAAGTTGTAATGATCATAGACTCGCTGCCGGCGGTTTTCGTCAAGTTGCGGGTTCGGGATTTGATGCCACTGAAGACCCGCCGTGTAGCCGGGGCTGATGCACGTTGAATCTGTCGTCCCAAAGTCATCCCGTTGACGTGGTGTGAAAGTTAAGAGAAGGGGATTACAGCTCAAGTGTCGTCCTCGTCACTTGACCGAGGTTCAAAATGACGAGGTCCTTTGCCAATAGCCCTCGTGTTGCTTCTCGTGCGACGTTAATGAAACTAAACCATTCATCGTACTGATTCATGGCAACTCCACTGTCTAGTAGCTTAAGTTAACCACACTCTTCTCCCTTATTGTCGATACTGGAGTGCAAACATTTCTCATAACTTCAAGTTGGATGTTCGAAAAATGTAATGTAAAATTTTTTAATTCAAATAAAAAAAAATTCTCAGTTCTTTCTAACAACTTATGAAATCAATATTTATGAATTAGTTTTCGACAAGCGAAGTCGAAACAATACTCACAAAAATATAAGATACGGAGTATAAAAGCTGAGAAGCTCATGTGCTCCTGCAAAATTGTTAACCTTTCATGTTTATTTGATTGTAGCGTCACCTAAATTGAAATTTTTTTCATGCAGTCATGTTTGATTATGTATAAATTAAAGTGGCTTGATAATACTTTAAAACTCTTTATTGCGGGATTCATTGCAAAAAAAATCATGCGTTGTTTTTTGAGGGAAAAAAAATTTGCAAAATTTTAGTTGAATATATCATTATGTTAAGTGCTGCATTTAAGACTTAAGTGGAAGCGTAAATATAACATCCATTTATCTCTGGCTTCGCCATTTTTATTTTATTTTATTTTTTTTTTTTTGTCTTTGGTTTCTAGTTAGTTCCGCATTCGAATTCGCAGCTGTCCAACCTTCTTTTTGTTTCCTTTTCATTCACTACCTACAGCGCTGCAATAAAATGACAACAAAAAAAATCGCTAAACAAACAAATGAATAAAAGGAAAAACGGATTATGGTAGAAAAATAGTTCGCTAGTGGTATCTTCTTTGGAGTGAATCCAACGAGTTCGTAGGGTTAATTTATCAAACAAATTAACACGGAATTTTTCCCTCTCACAGTATGCAAAGTTTGCGATAAACAAAGTTCCGCAACTGTATTCTTTTCCATTTTCCTCTTAATCTCCTATCTGCTTCCGTGAAACTGTACGCAAATAAATCCATTACACGCAAAGAATGAATAAAAAACGATCATTATATCGATACCAAACAGATGCATTTATTTTCTCGTAAATTATCAAACAAATAATTACAGAATATGTTAATCCATTTATTGGTAATGAAAAAGAAGCTTCGAAGGAATCTGTATTATTCCTTGGACTTAATGAGTGATATTTGTGAATACTCTCTTCGGAAAGAATTTATTTATTAATTAATCTGGAAAATATCTCTTAATTAAAATACGTACTACATGACAGCTCAGATGTCGTCCTCGTAACTTATCTGTGGTGCAGGATTATGAAATCCGTCACCAACCACCTTCATGCTCCTTCTAAGTGTTACGTCAAATAAAAAATTAATCAAATGTAAAAATTCACTCATCTGAAATTCTCAATTTCATGTTATTGGTATACTTATGCATATCTTACAGGCATTTTAAAGCTATTGAATTAATTGCATATTCAAATGCTTATTTAAGTTCAATTTGTTAACAAACAAGTTTTGTACGATATGTCTATAAAATTACATATGTATTTGGTTAACCGCTTTTTTTTTTATGTTCCTCTTTTGGAATATACTTTATAGCTGTTCAAAAGCAATCATATTTTACAGTTTAAAATTGTTTTTTTATAAATACTATTAATTGGGACACCGTTAAATGTATATACATTCGAAATATCCGAGGATTGCTATTTCATATTGTTTCTTTAAGGTATCATTCAATCAATTATTAGAACCTCTTCCATATCATTCACTAAAACTTTATCTTCGGCAAAAATGATAGGGTTATTTTTGTTAAATTACTTACTGGAATAATCAATTTTTTCGTTACTAATGTTAATACGCTTCCGCTTCTAATTACTGATAAAAACAATTACACGTACTAATCAACAACTGTAAATTCGTGATTACACCATAAAATCAACGTACTATGTTTCACAAGCTGCGGTAATTAGACTCAGCAGTAAAAACAAAAATAAAAACTCATCCTGGTGTTACAAATTTCAGATCTATTTTAATTGCCTGAATTTCTTAATTATGCTTTTAAATGGATTATTGCAATATATAATCAAACGAGTGTATTAAATTGTATGGAAATATTGAAAAAAAAACAATAACTCTAATTTGATAATTTACATCAAATTAAAGACAACTAATACGGTTAAGAAAAAACATTACTTGGCTGAGTTATTTGCCGCGAAATTTTTTATACGTTGAAAGATGCCGCATTAGATAACACACAAGATTCGATGATGAATGAAGTAAATATTGTTAGCAGCAAACTGATCGTGATGTTTATTTAAAATGCAAATGTTTATCTAGCAATGATAACTGTAATTTAAATAACCTGTCACGCAATGTCTTTCATGATGTGTTGTAGCTATATATTATTTCTAAAGAAATAGGTTGAAGAGAAAACACAAATAAACGATATATTCTGTCTCTCTTTCCAATTGTTATAGCTTTAGATTTCATTGACAACAAATTATTCCATTCAAACACCAAGCTTGTTATTTTAACTAAATATGCTTAATATAAATAAATAAATATTTAATCTGCAAGAGATATTTTCAAGAAGGAAAATTTTCAATAAGGCTATTTACAGTTTAAGGCGGAAAAAAAAAACATTTCACTTGAAATATAGCACATTCTATAGTTAAACTTCCCTTATAAGTTCGATTAGGCTCAAAATCATCAGGAAATCCCCAACTTGTTATTTGAATTAAATATGGGCAATATATGTGAATATAATTAATATCGAGTAATGGATAACTTCACAAAGGACAAAAAATAAGCAATTTTTGGTTTAAAAAGCAGACAACAAAAACATTCATAAATTTTGACACGCCTGTATTTTACAGAATTTAAGAGAAAAAAAAAAGAATCGCTTATATTCGAAAGCGCAAATTTGCTCTACTCTTCCATTTCCTTAGTACATTAAATTATGTATATACTTTATATTTTATTCCTTTACCCACCTTTTAACTACAATGCTTTAGCCACAATTTTTAAAACTTTATACAACTAGTATATAGCCATCATTTTTTATAAGCTATTCACATATAGTACATTCGAATATTTTATTAAATTAATGAAAATTTTATTTATAATGTGCATGTGTAAACTCATGTAGAAACAAGAGAGCTAAACAAATAGGCTTAATGTAAAAGTTCTCATAAAGAATAATCAAATCATTCTCGAAATGATTCGGGAAAACATTAACTTCTATAACCTTGGGAGAAGTGACATTATTTTTTGTGATTATTCCGTTATTATATTGTATGTGAAATGCTACCGCTCTCCTTTGTGATATAGGTTTCTCATTCAAACATGAACTTGTATCCGAGAATAAAAATCTGTAAAAAAATTTTTTTTTTCCTTTTTAAATTTTAATGTGCAGTGTAGCTGAAATGGAGAAATATTTTTCTTGTGCTGAAACGAAATACAGTAATTTAATTAAAAGATAGTTTTCTATATATCATGTTTGAGGTAGCTCTGATTAGAGAATATTTTGAATGGTTGTATCTTATCAAACTAGAGAAATCTTCAAAGCAAAGTTAAATTAAAATAGATTTAAAATATTTTAAAAGTAACTGATAATTTAGTGTTGGAGGAAGTAAGTCATATTACAATATATTAATTCCAACTGTAACTCTGTGTACACATACAGAACATAGCTCAGGAAACTATAAACTTGATCATTACAAATCTGCTTTCATCAGAAGAAATTCGATGATGACAAATTTGAGGAAGTGATCTGAAGTCATCAATCTGCCATTCAGCGCCCGTCGTGTAGCCGGGGCTGATACACGTTAAATCTGTCGGGGCCCAAAGTCCTCCCGTTGGCGTGGTGTGGATGTTAGGAGAGGGGTGTGCCAGCTCGGGTGTCGTCTTCGTCACTTGACCATGGTTCAAAATAACAAGCCAATAACCCTCGTGTTACTTCTAGTGCAACGTTAATAAAAACTAAACTAAAACTAAACCGCCATTCAGCGCAACAAATTCATACTGCAATGCTAATTTTTTTTTTTTTAAAAAAAAGGAGGGGGATTGATTTACTTATAAGAATCAAGTTATTTCAAAATGTTAATGAATGCATTAACTTCAAAGGTTGCATTTTGCTTTTTTTGTAATCTAAAATCAGAACAGACAATATTTTAATGAGATTGCAAACAAGAAACTTTTAAGTATATCCATTTGAAGAAGTTCAGATTAATTTTTTCTGATCATGCTATTCTTTATATTTATTTCAAGGTCCACACTAGTTTTAATTAGGCATATATATCTGAGATATTAGTAAAGTGGGGAGATTATCACACATTCTTATAACATAAGACAAAAGGTGGACATAGAGCATTTACTGTTTTTTCACCTATTGATGCCATTGCTAATAAGGCAAATACTCCGAGTCAATTCTCAAATGAATTCTCTCTAACAGTTTTTTTTACCCTTTGGATAGGTAGGCTGTTAATGTGAAAAAAAAATTACAATGAAAAACTATTAACTTGAAAAAAAAAAAGGGAGAATAACTACTTTTTCTCGAAGAACTAAGTAATTATTAAATGAGAATTTATAAGATTTATATACATTGAAATGCCAAAAGTC
The DNA here is from genome assembly GCA_019974015.1 of Nephila pilipes. Classification (NCBI taxonomy): domain Eukaryota; kingdom Metazoa; phylum Arthropoda; class Arachnida; order Araneae; family Nephilidae; genus Nephila; species Nephila pilipes. The sequence continues at coordinate 360,825 of BMAW01092194.1, read as the reverse complement.
GTGGAATACCTTCTAATACCGTGTGACTCCTCTTTTTGCTGGGCGAAGTGAAGTATCTCGATGGGGTATTGACTTGAAAAAATCACCAGAAGTCCCCTGAAGAAATATTCGGCTATGTTGTCTCTATAGCCGTCCATAATTGCAAATGTGTTGCCGATGCAAAAGTGCATAAATTGATCTTTCCGTTATGCCCCATATATTTTCGATGACATTCATCTCTGGCGAATCAGGTGGCCAAATCATTTCCTGAAATAGTCCAGAACATTCCTCAAGCCAATCGCGAATTAATTTAGCCCAGTTATACGGTGCATTGTCATCCTGGAGCATTACATTGGTTTTTTGTTGCTCATGTCCATTAATGGCTCCAAATGACCTTCTAATAGTTGAATATATCCATTTTTAATCCATGATTGATTCACTTAACCAGAGGACCCAGTGTAAGCTACGAAATACAGTCCACACCGTTGTAGAATCACCAATAGCTTGCATAGTGCGTTGTTGACAGCTTGGGGTCATGGTCTCGTGAGGTCTACGCCTCACTCCATCAACTCTTAGCAAATGGAATCGTGACTGACCTGACCAAACAAAGATTTTCCAGTCAACTAGGGTTCAATAGGTATGTTAACGAGTTCATCAGGTGTGTTAGTAAAGGCACTCGAGTCGGTTTTAAGCTACCATGTCCTTCAACAGGAAATTTCGCTGCACTATCCTCGCAAACACTGATTTAACTGTCTTACGTTCCAAACTGATTGTTGTTGTTATTTGATGCAATGCTGTTTTTCTAGTAACACTACTCTTCGCAGACGTTTTTGATAAACGTGGTTGGCCACTGTGTTATCTACGGTGGAAGAAAATGCCTCAAATTATTTATGGAATCTAGCTCCATCTAGCGTTCCGCGTTCAAAGTCTGTGTATTCCAGTCGTGTGGACAATAATCACTTCAGAAAACTTTTCACATGAATAATTTGAGTACAAATGAAAGCCCTGACAATGTTTTGGCCACCTGTACAATTTTTACGTAATGCTACTACCATTTGAATATTTACATAATGCAATCCCATATCGTTCAGCACTTCGATGTATGAATGAGATTTAACTTCTTAAAGACATAATATGAAATAACTCTTAACTGTTTATTTATAAACTTAACTGTTTATAAATAAGGACAAATTGAGATGAGATGTTATTGATAACAAGTATAATTTATACAAATATCATTTATTGCAATGATTTATAAGAGAAAGAAATACACAATCTTATTAATTGATTGATAATAAAACTAATAAGTTTATTTATTTCCCATCAAAGTTCGGAAAATTAACACACGTTACACGAATACAATTTTTTATTTTGCTAATGCTTTAACGAAATTATTCTGCAATCTGTCAAAGGATCCTTTGTTGTGAACTCATTGTATATTTATAAGAAAATAGAGAAAATACAAGGCTTAATTACTAGATGCGATGAAAAATAAAGCCAGTTAATTGTTTTGAAACTCTTTTATGTTAGATGTTCCAATGAAATTCTGTCATTAAAGTCTAATGCATCTGTAGATTCCTGGTAAAGAGCCGCTGTATCAGAGAAATAAAGGGTCTCAGTGGAGTTAA
>BMAW01092194.1:265792-359118 GCA_019974015.1 Nephila pilipes | reverse complement strand
TATATATATATATATATATATATATAAAATTGAGAAAAGGAATTTTCTTCATTCCCAGCTGAACATTTTGGTACTAAGAATTAGGCGATGTTTTTAAAAACTTCGTTAATCCTTCAAAGGAATTCCCAAATATGTTTCAGAAGGACCTCGGAATTTTGTGTGTTGAACAGTGAATATTCTCTATTACACTCTTACACGGTCCACTCAATTTAGTAGAGTTTCTGTTGTAAATGAGGTTCCAATAAAATGAGGAGTGTTTTAAGTAAGTGCCATTTTTATATTAAAAAAAATGGAAACTTTTCAGCTATTTTGTTCTTATAGGAATGCCTATACCGTACTCTACGTTTCAACATATTACCCCCAATATTATGTCATTTATCATATCGTACAATCAGTTTCTGAATTCCATCATCATAGAAATATGCCACCTTTCATGGGTCAAACACTTACAGAAAAACATTTTTTGAAACTTGAGGAAATTCATTAGATAAAGAAAAAATCATAAGTTTTTTCTCAAACTTTCTCTCATTTCACTTTCGGCACTAAGTCTTGAGAAGTAACAGACGGTCGCCTACTACGCTCCTTTTCACGAATATTAGTACGGTCATCTATAAATGCTCTTTCTCAATTTTGTACCATTCCATCGGTCATAGGGTATTCTCTGTACACTTCAATAATTCGCTGATGAATTTTCGCATCTTTCCAGCTTTTTGCATGCAGGGCACAAATCACCTTTTTGCAATTCACAATAGGTAGGATTTTCTATTGTCTCAGGGATTTTAAATACCCCCAAGCAAACCATAAACATGGACGAATGCTTCCGTACTGGCATGTGTGATACGAAAAAACTCGGTTGGCATGTGTGGAATGGAGACAAGCGCTGCAATTACGATATTTAAAAACTTACTCAAAGCCGCCAAAGACCCTCCGTGTAGCTAGAGCTGATGCACGTTAAATCTGTCGGGGCCCAAAGTCCTCCCGTTGGCATGGTGTGGATGTTAGGAGAGAGGGGTGTCAGCTCAGGTGTCGTCCTCGTCACTTGACCGTGGTTCAAAATTACAAGGTCCGTCGCCAATAACCCTCATGATGCTTCTATTGCGACGTTAATAAAAACTAAACTAAACTAAAAAACTTACTCAAAAAACTAGACTCATATATTGTTTTAAAAAATGAGGGGAAATACATAAATGAAAAGTAATTAAAAGTCCTTTTTGAAATTTTTAATTTTTTCTCACAGAAGACTTCCAGTTATCTCCCCTCATTTACTTTAGGATACTTTTTGTGCTCAAATCTATAATCAGCTATAAAGATATGCTTTTCATATTACATGAACATATTAACAGAATGAATCAAACGATTGGCGAAAGGGATTCACAAAAATTCTTTCTTCGTATTTTCCAACACAAAGCAATAAGGTTTGGTTGGTTTTATTCACGTCGCGCTAGAAGCAACGCGAGGGCTATTACACAAAGCAATAAATTAATAAGAATGATTGCTATCGAAAAGACACATAGTTGCCATGACCATTACTGTATGAATAATTTTCGTATAATTTTATAACTCTGGAATTAAGTACAATACCACGTGAAACTATCACCAAATCGATGCAGAAACTTTGACGACAAAGCAACTGTTGAATAAAATAGTCATCAATTATCATTTCCAATTTCATCCTCAAGGTTAAATAACATATAAATAAACCACACTTTTCAACAGTTTAAAATCTGAGCATGTGCATACTGACACACCTTCTTTCTTTAACACATTTTTCAAATAAAAATTAGTTGATCTTCCATGCATAGGTGTACGGATTAAAACCCTATTATTATGTGATAGGGATGATAATTCAGTCTCTGAGCTTTCGTTAACCATTGCTTATCAAGGACCACCTTGATTACCAAGATAAAGACTATGCATATTGATGGACTAAAATTTATTAACAGAGAGAGTTTAATTAATTTTGAAATAATCTCCATTAATATTACTAACATGAATAATAACTTTAATAACATTTTCAATTTGATAAAGCAAGTTTTTTTTTTCTTTCGAAAGAATAATTATTTAAATAGGTATGTAATTAGATTATAGCTTTTCTCAGAAATACATTTGGTAAATATTCCAAATGTACGTGCAAAGAAGGAAATAACGCCGCGGTAGCCTAGTGGTCATGGTAACGGACTCGTGACCAGCGACCTTGATGCCCCTAAAGACACGCCATGCAGTCGAGGCTGATGCACGTTAAATCTGTCGAGGCTCAAAATCGTCCTGTTGGCGTGATGTGGAAGTTAAGAGAGGGGTGTGCCAGTTTAGGTGTCGTTTTCGTCACTTGATTGTGGTTCAAAATTACGAGGTTCGTCGCCAACAGCTCTCGTGTTGCTTTTACTGCGGCGTTAATAAAACCAACCAACCAACCAAACCAACATAAGAGCAAAATTTATTATCATGAACATGTTTGGTTTGCTTTAATAGAGGCTGACAATTTTAGTCTTACAGATAGTAGCGTATCAAATAGAATTCTTTAATCTTTCAAATGTTAAGAAAATAATTAAACAATGTAAAATTTTCTTTTTTGCGTACTTCTATGAAAACTAAATGCTTAATTTAAAAATGGACGTGTTTTTTTTTTTTTTTTTTTTCGAAGATATTAAATATGCTTGATTGTATATTACATCTTATTAATTTTGTAACTTTTTTGAAATAATTTAATGACATTTTATCTTCAATGAAATATGTTTTAATGTTTAAATTTAATCCGATTGTAAGAATCTGGAGAATCAACTTAATGTAATAAACGTAACAAGTAATAATAAGTTGAAATAAAGGAAAACTTGGTGGCATTTTTTAAATCAAATACTTAAAATGCTAAAATAACGCTCTGAAAAAAAAATGACAAAATAATAGGAGCATTTTATAAGTAACTTAATGAATTCGAATTTATATCATGTTGAAAAAACATGCATTTTTTTTAAAAAACTCCTTTTCAATCTATAGTTTCAATGAAATATTAGAAAGTGATTAATTAACAGAATAACCATTAACAAAATATATAAAGTATATCATAAATGGTAATACAAAGAATATTATCAGCATAAATTGTAGCTATTTAAAAGAATATGTACAAGTAGACCAAACTATCAACAGTATAAGCGATCATTATCATATCCTCAGTTATTCACACAGATGCGATTATATTTCTTCATTAAATTATACCAGAACCCAATGTTAAGGAAATTAGTTGAATAAATAAATTTAAGGAATTAACAAAATTATTGTCTATCAGTTAACGTATGATCGATTATATCAGTTTAGAATTATTTACTTACCGTATTTTCGAACATTAAAACGCTGAAAAATCGATTTAAAGTTGGAGAGCGTATTAAGTCCAAAAATAACATTCAATTACGTATCTTTACACAGTATGAATGATTATTTATTTTCGTCACACTTAGAAGTAACACAAGGGCTATTGGTGGCAAACCTCGTAATTTTGGTCCTCGGTCAAAAAAGTTATTAAAGAAATTCATTTATATCAAAAATAAGTGATGAAAGTTGATGAAATTAATACAGCAACTTCATTCAATTTAATCCAGCGAATATTCCTGTCTTTATGTGTTTTTTTTATAAGCGAAATAGAGTACTTTTATTATATTTAATAAAAAAAATTCTAATAATCGTTCGATAAATGTAAGGATCGTCTTGCGGTGAAAAAAAAATATGGTATTTGAATTTTACTACAATAATTTGAGCTCCATCAAATGATAAGGAATTATTAAAATTAAATACTTTTAGAATATGATTTCATGTTTGTACACAAATACACCTTCGAATGAAATTAATGTTTAATTATGCTCTGTGTACATTAATGACAAATAGTTGTAAGTAAAATAAATTTACAGTGATTTTCACTCAAATATTATTTCCTACACCACACACATTAAATTTTATTTCTGTGTCTTAATTTGAAATTTGTGTTCTTTATATATACACACACGGAAAGATTATTAGTCAAAATTATAGGTAATAAATATTTTGATGATGTTTTTCTTTAATAATTAATAATTAAGTTAATCGTTTCATTTTTTGAAAAATATTTTCGTAAATTATTCAAAATGATAATTTTAACTTGGAAATAGATTTAAGTATATATAATTTCCTACGTATTTTTAAGTACAATGGATCTATATAAAATATTTTCATTTTCAAATACATTAAATTATTATATTCGTAGTGTCATTATAAAAGTTAGAAAAACAAGGCGTTGATAGATTTAGAGATATAAAGTGTTATCAGGTGTCTATTAAAATATGTATGAATCTTATATAATTATATAGTTGCCACAGCTTTTTCAGCAACTTTTATAATAATTTTAGTCAATTAATGCTTTAAATTGTTTAAATTTTTTTTAAAAAGTATCTTTTAGCTATACACATAAATTTGTTATACTTAAATCTTTCTTTAGCAGCAAACTAATTTTGCCATAACAATAAAAATTCAGCTTTTTTTTAAATCAATATATATTCTTCTTAATGACCAGAGATTTAATATTATTTAAATGGATTTCTTTACAAGTAGCAAATTTACAATTTTTCAGTAATTAAAATTTTCGATAAAAAAGAAATGGAATTTCGGAGACTTTATATTTTACACTATCTTCTTTAACTGACACCGACTGTACTTTGATTCAGAATTTTTTAAAATTTCCTTAGCAATAATCGTAAATAAATATTCATTATCTGAATTATAACGTATTAAAATATATATTGCTGAACCTTTATCCAAGTCAGAATTTCACATATTTTGAAAAGGAAAAATAAAAAACTTGTATACGACTAATTTTGCAACATATCATAAGAAAGCTGAAACAGTGATATTATGAAATGAAATTTAATCATTTAAACCTACAATTATTCATAATTTGTTTTTGAATTTTTAAAGCAGTAACAAAACGTGAAAACTTTAGTAAAAATATACTTTTTTTTACCCAAAATCAAATATTTAAAAAAAATTATAATTTCAAACAGAAAACACTTCATCATTGTTTTTTCCTTAATTTCAAAGCTTCAATTAGAGTAAAAAATGAGCTAATATTTAAAATATTTATAATGATTCGTACCTAATTAATATTCAAAACCAAATTTCTCTTTTCTTCGAATTTTAGTATTTGTCTTTTAAATGTATCTAATAAAAAAAATACACAAAACCGAAAAATTTAAGGGGCAGTATATGGGAATATATTTTTTATTAAACATTCCAACAAATATATTAAGTTCTTTACTTTTAAACATCTCAAACTTTCGAAACAAAAATAATTTTCGAAAATTGAAGAAATTTTTTCATCTCTTAATTAACTTATTTTTTCTTTCATAAGAAAATTCACACATTCAAAGAATTATTTTATTTTCCAGTAAATAAATCTTCATTGAGAATTTCTTTCAGATTTTAATTTATGCAATTAAAACATTTTCCGTTTTAAATGTTTTTATAGTAAGATAGATCGGTTTTTTGCTTAACATTATTGTCATTGACGAACTTCAGAAAAAAAAATCGAAGATAGTTTGGCTTCTATAATAATGATGAATATCTTTCAAGAGAGGAATAATATAAAAACTTTGCTTTCAAACTTTTTTCCAAGTCTTTTTTTTTTTTCCACGTGTGTTTTTAAATAGCTCGAGATTTATTTTTTTTCTTAAATTCTTCATTCAGAATTGCGCCCAAGTGAGTCATTTGGAAGAATTTTTTTTTTCTTCACTTCAATTCTACTCATTTCATTCACTTCTATGCTTTTTTTTTATTTATATATTTTCTCTCTTCGACCCAAATTCGGTTATCATTCTTTCTGCAGAAGAATCGTCTGCTTTTCTACCGTTCCTTTCCCCCTTTTTTCCCTGTTTCTTTTCCTTTTTTTTTTAATGCCTTGGCGCAGTTTTAACGAGTCCATTGGCGACGGAAACGAGCGCGCGCTAGGTAACCCTTCGAATTATTATGAGATCGTGTTTTGAGGTGGCACTAGCTCCGACGAAACTGGAAGAGTTGGCAACACGTTACAGTGGCCTGCAGCCTCAGGGTGTATGGCAGCGCCTACCTATCCCAAAAGAACACTCACATAACCACATAATCAGGACTTCTATCCTATCTATTCTACCATTCTCTTCTCATTTCCTTTCGGGTTTCTACTACATTACCTTTAAAAAAACCAACTTGTCAAACTGATTTTTCATACTTTCCCCCCAGTATCAGAACACAAAAGTTTTTTTTTTATTTGTTTATACAACGTTCTTAACTGAAATCGTGGATTAATCAGAAATGGGAATGTCTTATCGACTACTAATGAACAAGTTCGAATGTTTTAGTATTGTTTTGCAGACGACCTTATAGGATGAAGAATGCACGTGGTGTGTACTTCGGCGGTGTTCCGATTTCGCAGCGGCGGTGCGGCAGAAAATCGTCTGCTTTTGCGGCGTGCCTTTTAAAGTTTTCAACCAGACGTATTTAGTTTAACGGAGTTGTAATATTGTCGAATTGGATCACGTTTGTCGTGTTGTGTATGTTTTTTTCCTCTTCTCTGCCATTTTTTTACTGGTCAGTACGTGTACTGTATTAAGAGCATGAATGAAGATTTGAGGTATGTTTTTATTTCTTCGTTTAGTATGGCGTAGAATATTGACAAGCGTAACACTTGTAAAGACAATGAATTACTTTTTTATGTTTTGAAACACTGAATGAAAATGGAATATGACTGATGTGAATTTCATTCATTGAACCGATAAAATTCTTACTAAAATTTTACTTTATTGTAATATAGATGGGAAAGAAGGCTTTGCATTCAGAGTATACCGAAAACCAATTATAAAAAAAATCTTATAAAGGATAAACAATTAAGATATTTAAGTATTAGTTACAAAATATATGCCATTATAGAATTTAAAACTACATTATAAAGATTTTAACTTATTGAGACTGAAAGTCTCTTCCTAGTATTAATTGCGAATCTTTAAATAAATTTTTAAAAAAAGAATTTGGAAATTTGAATTGGAAAGATTCAAAAAAAAAAAAGAACTCAATGAAAAGAACAATTCTTTTTATGCTAGTCTGATATTTTGTCTTGGTTCTTAAAAATAGTTGCCAGATTTGAAACTGAAAATTAATCATAACTTGTTCCAAAAGTATTATTATTCTAAAACTATGAATTTTCTTCCAAAATTCTGTTCAAGCCGAAACTTCTTCAATTACGTTTCAAAGAGAAAACAAAGATAATTTTCAACTCAGTAAATTAATAGTGAGCAAACTTTAAAGCAGAAAAAGCCCACGAATCTTACCAAATCGTTCTAAATGTCTCACAGCAAATTTCGAAGAACGATAATGCCAAGTCTTATCCCTAGTTCACGTGAAGTGCAAAGACTTCACCGAACTCAACAACTTTCTTCGTTGCAAGACATTTCGACATCTTGAACCCTGCTCTACTATCCCCTTCAATTCATTCTGCAATGACGAAGCACAGACTGTACCGGCTTCGAAGTCCCAGCGCACAGTCCTTGAGAATCTGTTCATGTTTTTTACAATGTGTCTTGATATCTCTGCTTTGTTCCATCTCTATGTGTACAGAGTTTAGTCTCAGTGATTCGTCGTCTCCATCCTACGATCAAGTTCCGTGTTCGGTGTTCTGTGACTGCCTAGGACCGGAGTTCGCGGTCCAAGCGGACTGTTCTAACCGGACACTGACCGCTGTGCCGGCTGATCTGAGTCCTGGAACTGTTAAACTGTGAGTACCTATTTACTTATTTCTGAAAAATACTCAGCTGTTATTTTCAATATATATATATATATTTATTTAAATTCTATTTATATATGTAGCTTATTTATGCAATAATCTAAAAGGCTGTTCTATAAATAGGACAACTAAACTATCGCAATAAGAAAAAAAATCGCGTTAAAATTAAGTACTAAAATTTATGAAATAAGAGCCTCACCATATTTAGTTTTGAATATATATGTATAATTTAATGATATGACTATGATAATAAATGTATAATTTGTTATTAGAATGCTGCTAGATACTACGCAAGCTGCAAAATCTAAATTTATCGAATTACTTCGATAAGCAAAAGACAACGAAAACTAATTATAAAAGTAAATTAATATATAAGAATTCTACAAGTTTTAATATAAAGTACTCAATTTCAAAGTCAAATCGCAAGACTTTAATTGTGAAATACGTTTGATTTGTATTAAGAGTTTTTGAGATTGTAATGTTTTTATGTTAAATTATACTTTAATTTCAGTGTAAATATGATGCGTAGAATATGTATATATTACGATTAAAACTACTAGATAGATTAAGGAATTACATTATAAAACACAGAAGCAACTCGAAACTGAAGGATTACATAAAGTAATAATATAATTTTTTATTTTTATTTTTAAATAATCGTGCCTAAAATAGAAGACATTATTTTTAAATTCCTTTCCTTGTTAAAGTGAGGTTGGAAAACCTACGAAACTTATCTTTTATTCACTTATTTCCACCTGTCTCTGTATATATTTCAAATTTTGAGCGAAAATATAGATTGTTTTATTCCACATAGTGTATTTTAATTCGGTAAAAAAATCCTTTTACACAGATCAAAAGGATGGCATTTCTTTTTATAAAATTTCGTGTGGTAGTTTGAAGTTAAAAGTGGGCATGTGTCGTAATTTTTTTTCATTTTTTGGTATATTGTGGAGAGTATTGAATTATATAAAATAACACTAAGATTAGAATAATATTTTTTGTGAAGTCTGATTTCCATTATTAAATATTTTAAATGTTCTGATTATAGCTGCAAAAATAAATAAATATTACGGCTAAATAAGTTTTATTATGATATAATGTCGGAAAATATTTAACTTATACCCTATTAAACATATTACACTTTTAAAAAAGATTATAATACTTAGTTTTATTTAAAAAATGATTAGTTAGCATTAAAAATGTGTTTTTCTTTCGTTATTGTGGATAATTAGATATGTTTTTCAAATATAAATAATTTTTAAACGGAAATTCAGAATTATGTATTCGCATATATTTATTTATGGAATAAATTTTTTTGCTCAGATTGGAAAAGAAAATAATTATTAATTGTAATTGAAAATATTAAAGCAATTTTGCTATCGGAACTGATGAAATACCTTTTTTTTATTAAATAATCAGATCAAAATTAAAAATACTGCATTCAAACCACGGAAACTTTGCATTTCTTTAAGACAAGGAAAGAGATATGCTTTATAATTGGAAAAGATTCATTTTTTAAATTTTTCTTATTTCCCCCTTTATGTGCTTTATTTTAGACGTAATCAGCATTTTTGTTTTTTGCAATTAGTTATAAATAGATATATTTTTAATTAAAGGGTAAAACATGTCTAATAATTTTAAATTTTTTTACATCTTTTCCAAGATGTAATTCATTTTCAGAATGAAACATTAGATAATTACTTATTGTGTTTTGAGATTAAACCATAAACTATTACTCAAAAGGGAGGGAAAAAAAGGTTTAGAAATATTAATGAATCTACGATCATAAAAAAATTATGATGACTGCTAGAATAATTTTATTTGGTGAAGAAAAAAGAATGCTTATACAATTTTAGATCAAGAAAGAGTAATCACATTATATATTGAGTTTATGCTAACTTTAAATAAACTATTTTTAAGAACTTTGTTATAAAACTGTATTTAATCGCGACAGTTTATAAAAAAAATGTATAATCTGTTATTGAAAAGCATGAATAATAAAATTAACGGTTTAAATATTAAAATCGAAATTTTCTTAATAAGATTTCAAGAATGATGTGATAAACAATATTTTTAAGAAATTAAAAATAAATATATTTTTAAAAAATATTTTTTTATTACTGTATTGTTATTTTAATTAATATTATTAAACATTTTATTCATACGCATAAAAATTGTTTTTTTCTCTTTTGTTCAAAAAATTGAAAACGAAATTAATCGAATTTTATTCTTCTTTTTAAAAATTTATTTTTGCAAAAGGAAGAATTGAAAATTATTTTCTTTCACGCGTAATTAAAATTCATTGCTATTTATGTTCAGTTAAAATTTTCAATCAGTTCTTTGGAATGCACGCTATAATTTTTTAAAATAAATCTCCATTTCGGGAGCCATTCTTTCTTTTAATAATACATTTCATTTTGAATATATGTATTTTTGTTTTCAAATTAACATTTGTATATTTAATACTTTATACGAAAATTTAAAGAAATCAAACTCGGCACACATTAAGGCTCATTTTGATTATTATCAATTTTATTTTAAACCAGTGTCATTTCTGAATGATATGTTTCCTCTATTTTTAATATATAAAAATTACACTTCTTTTCAAGTAAAGAATGCAATATTTTAAAATGCAAAATCATTTATTTTTCAAAGTATTAAGTTAAATAATTTAATACGAAATGCAGCTATTAGTCATATTTATTAAAATATACAATGTAAATTTATCTTTCCCGAAAGCAGAAATCATTAATTAAATTATGACTTCACCAAAAAAATTCACTTACGAAAATATTGCTAATCTTATACATTTTAGAACAAATCTGTCAAAGAGAAAAAACTTCATAATGAAATATTTATTCAGCCTAATCTTAAAATATCCAGTATAATAAAGTTCTTTATGAATCGTCCTTTTTCTGCATTATTGTAAACGAAATTGATTGTTAAACTTTTCACGTCCGTGGTGTGAATTACACATTCTTCTAAAGAAGCCATTTATTTTATTTATGTGACTATCTACACAAGATTACTATGTGTGATATCATAAGTTAGGAAGATAGGAACTTTGTATCCGCCGGGAATATGCCATTTTAACGGGTATTCGAAATTCCTTAAAGCTCTTACTTTTTGTAAGAGCTCATCTTATCCGTCTGTTACTCAAAACTAGATATAATCATTTTCGTAGAATACAGCTCAGACAACTTTGCTCATGAATTATTAATTTCCCATAAAGCTTCTTATGCTCGCAGCTTGACATTTAATATTGATATAAGATAATGTTTATCCGTTATATAAAACTATTTCATATTGAAATACTTTTAAGATAAATGGAGAAATTCAGTAGAATGTAACAGGTTCTTGTTGGGAAATGAACTGAAATGTATTGATATGACATAAAATAAATATTCATATTGATACAAAAAATATTTTTGAAACTATGTAAGAATATAATATTTTACTGGAATATTATAATAAACTCTTAAATTGAAATAATTTTAAGATGAATGTAAAAATTGAATAAAATGAAATGGATTCTTCTTGGGAAATAAACTGAAATGTATTGATACTATCTGAAGTAAATATTCATATTAATATATAATATATTTTACAACTTATATGAGGATATTATGATAACATTTTATTAAAATATTACATAAAACTCTTATACTGAAATAATTTTGAGTTAAATTTAAAAAAATTAATGAAACAAAACAGTTCTTGTTGGGAAATGAACTGAAATGTATTGATGCAACTTGATGTAATTAGTCAATATTAATTTAAATATACATCAAAATGTAATAACATTTTACTGGAATGGTACCAAAAAAATTTATACTGAAATAATTTTAGGATAAATGTGAAGATCGAATGAAATGAAACGTTCTTTTTGGGATATGATTTGAAATTTATCGATACTGCTTAAAATGAATATTAATTCTGATGCACCATATATTTTACAATATAAATAAGAATATCTTATAGAATTCTAAAATTCGTGAGCATTGGAATAAATTTTAAAATAAATGCCAGCACTAAAATGAAATGTAACAGGGTTTTTTTTTGTTGGAAAATGAGTTGAAATGTGTTGATATGCTACCTAAAATGAATATCATCATGAATTAGGTGAATTTTATATTCGAAAGTATTATAATTTTAAGACTAATGTAAAAAATGAATATTAATAAGTCTTGCAGGAAAATGAAATGGAATTATTCGTATTGTAATCGTTGATGTTTAATATTGATATCAGATATTTATAATATGCATAAAATATTTAGAGGAATATCTTAAAAAATTAGTGAAGCAATTTTAAAATGAAATGTGATTAAACTATTATAAAATATTCTTCATATTCTATGTTTTAAACGAATGCTTATAAATGTAAAATTAGATAAAAATATATATCAAGTTCTTTATATAGATTTTGTGCCTGATAAATACTTAAATCTATTTTAATAAAATATTACTTCAAATTTTAAATCATTTCATTTAATTTGATAAAGTCATCTATAATTGCAAAAAAAATTATTTTTAATCTTCCAAGTGCTTAAGAATTAAAGAGGATCGTACCATTTTCCTAAACCGCATGACCTTTGCTAGTCTAGTTTATTCGAATTAAAAATGCCAATTTAACATTTTCTCACGCGGTCAATTGGTCAATCAAAGCAATACGGTATTCATAAATGTATTCAACTTTCGAATTGGAGAATCGTGTGAAAATTCTAAAACGTGTCACTTTCGCGTTCAAATTTTGAAACTGGTCTGTGAATGTTACATTTAATAATCGATATTTTTATAATTTTTTATTGCAGCATGTGAACAAATAATACACAATTTTTTAAGATAGTTATCATTAGTTTTCCGTAATTATTTTAACTGACATTTACTTAACGTATTACTTCGATTACTTTTATAATAATTGGATTAAAATTTTATTTCTGAAATTTTTTTTTTCAATGTTGTGAATAAAATTTATTTCAACGTTTGGTTACTAACATTATATTTAATCTTTCTTTAAGTTATGATCGTTATGTATGTACAAAAGATATTTCTTGATGTAATTTTGTATTTATTTTTCTACCTTTCAGATAACAACAAGTAATACATTGTATATACTTATAATTGTTGTGAATGTAGATATTAATATTGATTCTAAAGTGTTTTTATATTGATGAAAGCATTTTTTGAAACGTTCTGAGGTTTTATTTCGTAATTAAGCTTTGTATTTATCATAAGACAAAAATTTATTTAAAAATCTTTTAAAATAAAAACCAATTATTTTGAACAATCATCAATAGAATTTTCTCATGCTCTTATATTTTTCATTTAATATGCAAAAGTATTTCGTTTAAATTGATTCCATTACTGGTGTTTCAATTTTTGAACAACTTATAATAACGGTTTTTGAGACTTTTAGGCTGAAAAGAGAAGCATTATTTCAGTAATAAATTTTTGTATAAAAGTAACAAATCCTAATGGTTTTCTAAACTTTGATGATTAATTACAATAGGAACCGTTAACAATATAGATGAAGTTTCACGGTTGTATTAGACGGAAACGTAAAGTACGGTGAAAGTGATATCAAAAACTTGCCTCGCAACGAATTGCATAGAATACTTGAAGCATTCTGTGTAATTTTATTAGAAGTGTAGATGATAAAATGTTGCAGATAGTGTCAACTTTTCATAAATTGTTAATTTTAAGTAAATTTCCTTTCGCTCCCAATATTACGTTAACTATTTATTATTTTTATAGGAATCTTTATACATATTTATACTATTTTTGCAAAATTTCTTTAATTTTGCTTTTATTCTTGTTTTAAGAAAATGAAGACATGATCTAATATGTTTTGGGGCTCGCCACAAAGTGAACTAAAATGAAATTTCTGTAACGTATAAAAATATAAAACTCAACCCCCAAGATGACTATAAGCAACTATAAGCAAGCGATCTACACAAAATAAAATTTTGAAAAACGATAGCTAAAAGTCAATTCCGGTTTTTCATTATTCTGAAAATATTGATTAGTACATATCATTCTAATATTACTCTGTAATCTAAATTAAAAGTAATCATAGATTGTTTCTGTGTTATTTTGATACTCAGCGCGCAAACCACGTTTCAGCAGGTTGAAGATTAGTTTAAAAATTTTTGTCAGTGAGGATATTAATTCTTTAAATATGAATAGGGATCTTTGTCTCTAGCTGCATATACAAAAAAGTGTCAACAGAACAGTGCATAGGAGAATGTGAAAAAGATTTTTATTGGTTCGAACAATTTTTTCCACTTAGAGGCTTATCTTCTTCAGATAAAAATTGTCATTATAACACTAGGTACCCTAGTGATTTTCTTTTGCATGATTTTCTTTTGCATCCTAGGGATTTTTTTGTTCGCTGTCTTTAGTAAATGCGGGTGACAAGTCTCCGGGACGCCCTAGCGATCCTCCTTATTTCCAACCCTTCTTCTTGTCAAACAATTTTTACATTCCCCCTCTCCCCATTTCTCAAACGTCTGGAACTCAGTTCACCTTGTTTGATTCAGCATAGCCACATCTGGCTCTTGCGCCATTAAACTCCACCAACACTCACTCGACGCAATTATATTCTAATTTTAAAATTCACAAAGATTTCTCCTTCCGTTGTTCAAATTTTTTTTTTTGTCTCATACTCGAATGAAAAATAAATATTTCAGATATTTTTGATAAAATATTTTTAAAAAAACCAAATGTTTGTGTAAACAAAGTCATTGGTAATGTAAAAGATTAAGAAATATAAATATATTTATTTCATATAATATACTTGTGTATATTTATGAGAAAAATAGATTATTTAAAAATATTGCAAAGAATTGTATTTCTATAAATATAAATAAAGAAAAAAAACTTTGCGCAACACAATACAAAATGATTTAAAAAATTGATATTGTCTTTTGTTTATTTTTTCAATATTATTTTTTTACATCATGAAATGTTCACAATTTAATTTTTCTTCGCTAAACTTTTTTTTGCAAACGCATTCTGAAGTCCCTCAAATCATCATTATATAACGACGAGAATAACAAAATTCGTGACTCTTGCATAATTTGATTGTTTTTAATATCTTTTATAATTTTTTATGTTTCCTTTAAAACTAAATATACTAGTGGGAAGGAAAATAAGTTTTCTAGAAATTTATTACCTTTAAGATTTTAAATATCGTACTTAAAATACAACTTTTAAAATCTAATTGCTTAAATCAGTTACTTAAATTTAAAGAGTTATCTGGTATAAGTAAAAAAAAGTAACCACGGTATACACCTTTTTATAATTTTTTTTTGTGTTAAAATTCATTTGTGTTAAAATATGCACTGTATTTTGCCATCCAAATATCCTTAAAAAGGTAAAGATTATATTATTTAATTTTTGTCATGTACTTTTCAATATACAAGAAAAATTCTAAATCATTTTGTTCTTATACTTGTTTCTGAGCAGCTTATCAATTCAAGAAAGAATTACATTTGTAAATATATTTTTACTTCATTAATATTTAAATATATTTACCGTAGAATATTACATGAGTAATAGGGGTAGGTAATGTATTCATCTCTGCGATTTAGTCTTAAAAAGGAATTCGACTTTTCTGGTTTGTTTTTAAGCATTAGTAAACTAATATTTAAAGTGGAAAGTTCGCGCGTATGTGATACTGTTCTTTCTGGCTTTCACAAGTGATGAACTTAATTTTTTTTTAAAAAAAAGATTATAATGATGAAACCCCAATTTTCTAAAAGTTCCTTTTCGATAAAAGTAAAATTTGCATGAAGATGTTTAATATATTACACATTTCGATTGACGAATTACCTTAAATTTTTTATATCATTTGCAAGCTTCAAGAAATGACTGAAAATAAGGTCAAATTATTTAGAATGCTAAGACAATTGGGGAATCGCTATTTTCTTTCGAAATTTTCAACTGTTTCTTCTTAATTTGGCTTCTTTCTTGATATGTTTTGGGGTGAAAAGTTTTTGATGTTGGGATAGCATTGCCATTACTTTGTATTTCCGTTATTTGTTTTTTAGTTATTCATTCCATTCCAATCAGAAATTGTGCATAAAATTAAACCTGCGACAGAGTCGATGATGCTCCATTTAGGGCGTGTCTTATGGCCAAAAAATGCTGTAAATATCATTCGATATTACGTTTCCTCAAATAAAAGTCATTCAACTCTTCATAACACTGAAAAATAAATTACAAAGCTGGAAGTGTATGATGTATGAAGTAAATACTTAGAAATTCGTCCCGTTGTTAATTGTTTTTAAAACGCGAATTCGAAACGAGTTTAACAATCATTGCCTGGTTCATCTTTTTAATTGCATTCAATTATTTCTGCAAATCAGAAAAACAGGATTACTTCTTAAAAGAATAATCGTCTCATAGCATGTTAAGAGAACATAAACAAAGTTTCATTCGTTAATTCAAAGACCTTTTTAATTGTATAATATCATTTGTTACGTGATGCAAACCACAAAAATAAATAAAGCGGATTAACGCTGGCAAAGCACGCTTCACTCTTGACGTATTCTTTGAACACACGCCTAAAAAAAAGTTTTCCGAAGGAAAACACGAGATATTAGCTCTAAGAAAGTAAAACAGACAAGAGAAGAAAATTAATGATATTTTATATCTTTACTTAAATTTTACCCTACCCTTCTTTGTCTTTGTCGCAGTTCTCCCTTTTCACTTTACACCAAACCATAGCTTTTTCTTTTTATACCTTTAGGCACTTTTTATGCAACCTACCTCGAAGAAAAATTACGGTAATCACCATTAAAAGTACGAGAAAAAAAATCTATTACTCTCTTCTTTGTCGTTTCTCTGTAATTATTAGAATAAGATCAATCAGGTTAAGTGAAAAAGATATTTTTTTCTGTAGCTGTTCTTTGAGGCTTTGTGAGACTCTACAATGACTTTTAAGTATGATACTTAACCCATTTAACCGAACGGGATCTGTTTGGCTAGTATAGTTTCGTAGAATATGGAGATTGTGTGCACTTTCCATTTATATCTGCCATTTTTAGCTTGTAAGGCTTCAAATCAATTTGGTTACGGAAGTACGTTCGTGTCATGTTAATGGAAAAACTACCTCAGATTGATTTTTTTTTTAAAACTTAATGGTTCGCTTTGCGAATTGGTTGTGTCTTATGTTAAATAATTAAATGCTAAGATTCTTTTCTTTACTTGAATACTTTTCGTCTTCAGTTCAATAACCTTTAAGAATTCTCAGGTAAATTGTGAGAGATTGTTGAGACTAATAATTCTCTTCTTGATGTAATATGCTATGTTAAAACTGATAAAGCTAAACGCATCTCACTACGTAAAAAAGAAATTAAAAAGTATTTAAAATATAGAAAAAATATTCTACGAAAAAAAAATCAGCGCTATTAGAGGGGAACTGTAGGCTATTAGTAATTGGTACATTTGAATACCTAATACATATTTCCTGCTAATATACATTGCATCTACAAAAAAATCTAATAAGAGGCCTTTACACTTTTTGAAGGTGTTATAGATATCTATGCATGAAATTTTCAGAAGGAATTAATTCAGAGGTGTAAAATAGTTTTTTGAATTTGAAGGTCAAATTGACTAATTTATAATATAAAAAAACTAAACTTATTTTATGTAATATCTAATACAGTAGTATCTCCCAATAAAGACCCCAATGGACCAACCAGTTTGTCCATTCAATAGGAATGTCCCTTAAAAGAGGTTAATGCATATATTATATTCAAAGTGACCGAGACCAACTCAATTGTGCCTTAAATAGAGGTGTCCATTACCCAGAGTAGTCTTATACAGGAGGTTTTACTGTATACAAGCTTATATTTACGAACTTTAAATGAAAGCATTTAAAAACATGTAACGACATAGAATTATTTTTCAAAGTTCTTGTTGTTATTTATATTAATGTGCAATTCTAATGTGTTTATTGGTAGGCATATGGAAAAAGTTTACCTTACATTTTATTTATTTTTGTGAGCCATTTCATCTACTTAGAGACTAAGTAGATTTCAAATGTAAGTTACATCAGAACAAATTTTTATTTCGAGTAACATGTCGTTCCTTTACATATCTATAGCATTTGTAAAGTATGTCCATTAAAAATTCATTGAATTTTCACTTTAGCAGTGTATATCTAAACAAAAAAAAAAATGCGGATGAATAAATACGATTGATTAAAAATTACTTTTAACTGATATTTCGAAAACAATTTGTTAATTTATAAAAAGTAATTAAAATATATTTTGAGGAAATTAAGCTTAATTTCCTTCTTTTGCGAAGCTCGATTCCATTCATGCGGCCACAACTCAAATAATAGCGTACATCTCATAGATATGCATGACACATACAAAAAAGTTCATTGTAATTATATACACACACACATATATATATATATATAATACACAAATTTATTTAAGGTCGGTACATATAACAAACAAATAAGTGAAATAAATAAAATGGAAAGATGCTGAATTAAACTCGTATTGTACCGTGAAAAATTATTATTAAAAACATTAAAAGTGTTTATATATACTTCTCTCTCTCAATTATATTTGCTTAGTTAATTTTAAATGTAAATTTTCTCATCGTCAATTTATTTTCTATTCACTGTATAAATCAAGGTATACTCAAAACTTAAAATAAGTTCTCTAGTGATATTTTAAAAGAGTTTTTAGAATGTTCTTAATATGTTTATTTTGCATATGTTAAAAATGTTTAAACGAGACAAAAACAAAGTAACTCCTGACTTATGTAAAATTACTTTTAAATGAACGTAAAAGTACTTTTGATAAATCACTGTTTAACAATAGAAATCAACTACTGTAAAATACATATTTCGTCGTAAAACATATTTTCACAAAATTGTATTTGCGTTACTCACACAAGAACATTAAATCTGGAATACATTTGTTAATAAGTTGGTAGCACTTATGATAATGTAGATATTAATCTAAGAAGTAGGTAAATAGTTCTGAAATTAAAGCAATAAAACATATTGTTTTAATCTTAAACTCAATTGTCTTTGGTAACATGGTTCACTAAAACCCCCGCCTGATGTATATTAAATTTGTAAAGGCTGTGAATGTCCACGTTGGGATGTTGTGGAAGTTTGGGGAGAGGAGTGCAAGGTTAGGTGTCGTCCTCGTCATTCAATGGGGTTCATAATTACGCCGATGTATCTGATAGGCATTCGCCATGTTGCTTCTCAGTGCGACATTAATAAAACAATCAGTTGCAATATGGTTCATATGTCTTTTTTCGGTAAATAAATCAATACATTTTTATAAGTAGTTCATAAATGTGATCATTAGCAAATTATCATATTATAATTAACTTGTCTTATTATATTTTTAAAAGCTAGACATATATGCATTTCTAATTTTTAGTGAAAACTTTCAAAATTTATTTTTTAAAACTATGTTGTGTGTGAGAACCTTTTCCGGAAAAAATACGAATAGTTATTTATTACGATTTTTATATTAACATGATAAAAAAATTATTTTTGTGCCTTAGTTTTTAACAATTAAAATGCGTTTTGCTAACTATCAGAAAAATCAAAATTCAGCGATAATTAATTCTTCTCTTCCACTAGGCATTTGTCATTGGATTTTACCATCAATTAGTACTTTTAAACAAACACTCAGTTTCGATACATATTGACCAATAAAAATCTTTACACTTTCAGTGATTAGGGACCTGATAACTACGCGATCCAATTCAACACGTACCTCATATTAAAACTGTCTTGTGAGAGGATTTTGGTGTATTTTACTAAGGACATTTATGTGGAAAATTTTAACGATTCCTAAATTAACAAGTATTCTTCACCTTGTTCATGAATCTGACAGAAATATGCGAGCTTTAACTCAAGTCCTTGCTGACAAGTTCTGTTCAAAGGTGATAAAAAATGAGTTGAAAACACTTCACCTACTTCGGTTCCAGTATTTTATGATACAGTCTATATTTATAAGACAAGAATTGTTCAGTATTTGAATATTAGTCTATTTTTAAACGTAAAATGTTATTGCTGCTACACATGGCGTTATGTTATTAAGAGGAATGCATATCTGTTCTGTAGAAATCAAGAGAACTGGCGAAAATGCTTGTTACTTTACAAATAGTCTGCTGATTAACAAAATTATTTCGCAAATAAAATTTGTAAATTTTTCCTTAAATATGTTATATTTTCCCTTCGAATGATTGTGAATGAAAATTAATTATTCGGTACGTAGAACATTTCTGTTTTGCAAATTTATATGAACTATGGACGTTTCGTTTGCATTACACCAAGAAATTATTAAATTTTAAAATATATTCACACATTAATATTTAAAAGAAAATCGTTTTATATTACTGAAAATATGCGCATTCTTAGTTACGTTTTATTAAATTTTTATTATATTTTATTAAATATTTATTATACTTTGTTTAAGTTTTTACTATATGTATTCATTTAGAAAAGCTGATTTGAAAGAAAATTAGTTCTTATTACCCTATATATGTGCACTCTTAATTAATAACAAGTAATATCCGTAGTTTGTTGCAAATTTAATGGAGTTCGATAAAATTTTTCGTACACGTTCGATTCAAAATTCATATAATTATTTGGCATCGAAAGAGTTACTGAATTGGAGCTTTTTAACAAATATAACGTAGTTCAGCATTTTTAATTTTATGTGGTATTATTATAATTAAAATAAGCTTCTATTTTTTTGCGTAAAAATGTACAACACTTTGCTATGAATGTTTTGTTGACATTTTGTGCTAGGTTCATTTAATTTGACAAAAATAAAAGTGCTATCACTTCCAGATATATTTGAAAGTCGTAATGCTTTTATCCCTCTCAATTAAGTTAATTAAATTAAATGTTACAGTTCCAAAAAGAAATGACTAATAAAAAGAATAATGAATAATATTATGTTGCTGTTTTTTATCGCACCCGTGCTGAAAGCCAAAAAAAAAAAAAAAAAAAAAAAAAAGCGTAAATCTGTTGTAGATCCCTTTTTTTTTAAAGTTAACTACATTATATTCTTCAAAAACAGTCCTTTTACTAGTTAATAAAATAGTTAAGAATACTTGGGAATGAAAGAGAAACGTACAAAACATAAATGATTCATCTGTTTTTTCTTTTGCCTTAAAAATGTTTTAATTCAAGTACATTTTTTCCTCGCATTTTGAATTAGAATGCAACATGGACTCTAATGATAACGTATTCGTATATCATGTTTAGTTAAGATATTATTATTATTTTTTTTGTTTATATCCGCTTTTACATTCAACAAATGAAAAAAAATTGCTTGATTACATCCTTTCCAGAAATTTCCCTCCCTTTCCTCTTAGACAGAATATCAATTTAAAACAAAACTCGGTGATTTTAAGTACAAGGCTAATTATTTTTTACATATCGAAAGCAAGTTTTTTTTTTTTTATTCACATAATCATGCCAGCTATGATAATAATTTTTATAAAAGTCATCGTCACTTAAAAAACCTCGCTAAATATAAATTGGCAAAATGTCTTACACAAAAACAAACAAGATAGTTAATTTGTAAGATTTTAGTTAATTTGCAAAAAAAAATTAGTTCAATAATTTATAAATGTTGCAAATATAGAAATACAAAAATAATCTATGTGTTTCCTTCCCATTGCATTTTTTATTTCTTTAAAAAGATAATTAAAGTGATGTCTTTTTGTAACAAAAATGTTTTCTTTAGTTTTAATTTTGTTTCTATACTAATTGTAATTAATTCATTTAATTACACCTTTGTATATTTGATTTATTTTCATTGTGTGTGTAATGAATAATTTAATTTCGATATTTATGAATAAATTATTTAATACAGACTATACACAGGGGTTGTCAAATAAGTATTGTGTCAAAAGTCAGAAAGGAAATTTATTGAAGATTATATGTATAATAAATTAATAATTTCCAAAATATGATCCTCTTGCATGCACCGCTGCTAGCGTTTTTTCCTGTCCTCATGCGTACCCTGGAAGTTGACAAACCACAAGACACTTCAAACACCCCGTCGAAGCCGCTTGAACCAAAACAATGTTCTTTCATACTTTTTTTGATCCGAGAGAACAAAAATCTAGATTTGTGCAGCAATTACACTATGTTCATAAGATTTGGATCGGTATTCAAGCTTTCAAACAATTTACGACAAATTGTCATACTTTATTCCTTTTACTTAGTCTTCTGCATACATTTTGTGCACATTTTCAACGTTTTCAATTTATTGATAACAATTTAATCCTGAGTGGCGCAGTGAATTTCTTTAGATTTTATACCTCTGCTATTCGATGAACACTTAATATGCAATCATACATCAAAATGTTTCAAATTTCGGTCATTGGTTTGGGTCGATGTCAAATGTGTTGTTCGTCTTCGACGTCATCATTGAATTTTTTGTTCCTTTCAAACATACGTGATTTGAACAAGGGTGTGTCCTTGTAATCTTTAAGAATCATATTGAAAGTTTTCGTAGCGAGTTTGTCCAGTTTCACTCAAAATTTGATTTTACAACGTTGCTCGATGTTTCGCTGCATTTTCACTCTCAACGTTCAGCAGCGATGTATCCCCGCCTCATTGGGGGATGGTTTTTTTACTCCGTGGTAGGAGAAAGAGATCAGGTGACCATGAGTGACAGGAGCGATTCAAACCCTCGATGTGACGGCCCGGAGAAAACTCGGCCTGCTTTTGCAGAGCTCTTGAAAACTTATCCTAAAGCGATTCACCCTGTGGTTATTTATTAAAGCAGTTTAACTTTTTGAGGTGGGAGTCGACGTTCGTGTTCTTATTTTGAGCAAGATCTATGCATTCTAATGGCTCGGAGACTACTCACACAGTTCTTCTAGTTTACTTACGTCGTATCCCACGCCACTTATCCTGCCCAGAGAGACCATCCTTCTCCCCAATACATCGGCCGGAAAAATCAATCCCGATACTTATTAGATGAACCCTTTATTAGTAATATATTACATTTAGTTTGTGGACTAATTTTTTTTTCACTGTTGATCATGAAATAAATATTATTGGAAACAGGATTCTTCGCAAAATCATATAGACTAAGATTAGCGATATGGTAAAATATTTTCTTCATTTAAAAATATTGCTTAAATTATAATCAAACATGAATAACTAATTTCTCTACAATTTCCTGTGAAAAAAACAAATTATTAATTTTTAGTAGTTATAAAGTTCAACATAATTACTCTATAATACTATTTTTGTAATCAATAAATTACTAAAACAGCGGACAAAACGCTCTAAATGTAAAATACTATAAATGGCTGCATGTATATGTGACTGTGAAAAATAATTTTAAAAATATGAAAAAACAGGCTTGTGTCGAAGTTTTTTTTTTTCCAGAGCGCTCTGTGGACAATCTACATCATTTAACCATATTGTGATTGAATATTTTGATTAGATCGTGATGATGTGTCAACATATCTATTTCAATTTTGATTAGACCGATGCTATTATGATTTTTATGTATGCTATTGTTCCATGTTACAATTATTAAATTTAAAATTAATTTGAATACTTGATATATTTGCATAAACTAGTGTTAGTGAAGAATGTAATCTATGTCATGATCACCAGCCAACGAAACTTGTCAAAAATTTTAAAACTTGTTATACATTTCTCTCATTCTCACGTAACTGGTAACACAATTTTATTATGAGCATAGACAAGCTGTAGTACGTATCACACAGAGACGGGGTGTTGGGGGATGTGGTAAACTAAATTTATTTTTTGTTTTTAAATTAAATATTTTAGAGACAGTCCTATTTTTGTAAAGTATTTTATCTTCCACATTTAACGTACTTTACTTCAACTTTGACTCTTGCGTACCTTGTTTAATTATTAGCTTCCCGAGCCTAATTTAATTGCTGAATTAGTACAAGTTCGGGAAAATTTCCTTTCCTTTAAATAAAAGCGCTCTTCACTCAGTCCGACGGTACTATTTATCCTCTCATTACACTTTGTGTGAAACGCGTAATGTCGCCATGGTTTTGACAACATCTCAAAGTTATTAAAATATACTAAAATTTGATAATAAACATTATTGAAAACAACCAATAATGGCTTACAGCTCTTTACGAGACCATAACTAAAAACATTCATGAGATTATATATATCTTATATGTCAAATTAAAATTGTTTTACATTTGCGTGTACTCAAAATTAAGAGAATTTGAAAATTATGTCTATTTTTACAAAAATTACTGAGGTAATTATACAGCCAAAGAATTATGCAAATATTCTGAGTCAAATATGTAAGCGTACACGTGTGTGTCTGTGGTGCTGTGACTTTGGATATGATACTGATTTCCGCTTTGGATTCTCATGTGTTATAGTAACATCTCGAATCCTTTTTAATTGTTCACTTCGTGAAGAAATTTCTGGGAACTCTCGTTTTCAACGCTGGTGTAAAACACCTCTGAAGAATTTAACACTCTATTTTATCTGCTGGCACTTGCTGTGTGAACCACTCTACCACGGGTGCTATATATTCCATCATTATAAGTATAATTGAATAATATTTACTGATGATGGAAGCATAATTGAATAAAATGCTCCAAAATGATTAAATAAAATCAGACATTCACTACTCTAAATGACTTCCCTCTTTTGCTGAATATCAACATCAAATATAACATCGCCGAAATGTGTCATATATATATAAGATGAATATTGTATTCAAATGAGTATTAATTAAAAACAACTTAAAAACCTAGTTCTAACTAGATAATGTCTTTTAAGATTATTTCGGATGTTAATCAACTACTTTAATGCAAATAGCCTTAATTTATGCGCCAATGAATGAGGGGAGGGGAGTTTGTTTCAGTTCATAATATGGATGTTACTATAAATGTCAAATTTTAAAAAAAGAAATCTCCGAAGCCTAGATTGTGTGTGTGAGTGAAAACTTGAAGTTTTGATTTTTTGTGTGTGGTAAACCTATGACCTGTTCACCTGTATTCAATTAAAACATCTGCTGCTGTGAGGAATTCTTATGCATTTTAGTTATATTTCTTTTATTTAAAAGCTTTCGTGCTGCTATCAGTAATTGATAATGTTTTTTTTTTTTTTGAAATAGGAAAGCTATGTTTTGATGTGCGCAATCTGTGACGAATTTAAACATTCATTTAGAACACGAAACATGGATATGTGAAATGGCTGTCAATCATTATATTCATTATGCAAATAAGGCTAATGATTCGTCCTCTATTAACCCCTTCACCAGTATGATTTTTTTTAATGCTCATAATAAAATTAATACATCAACTTGTCAAAAATAAAAATGGAAGAATACGAATAAAAACATTTAAAAAAAATTAGCGTAGGAATAATGAATACATTAAAATCAACATGTGCAAAATGAAAGCTTTTGCATTTGTTTATTGATGGTTCCTGTGGTACAAGCATCAGTTAAAGTAAGATGTAATAATCATAGTGGTTATGTGGTAAAATTTAAAGAAAAAAAGAAATTAATTTAATTCTGGTTTCGATAAAATAGTTGATGGAGTGAGAAATATGATACGGTTGCGGAACAGATAGAAATGGTTAAACTGATAATGATTGATTGGTCGGCTTTCTATTTTGAAGTCATAAGAAAATAAAAAAAAATAATTCAAAGAATTGATTTGAAGAAATTAAGTTTCAATGAATAAATTAGTAGAATTGTGTGTGTGTGAATTAAAAGAGCCGCAATAAAAGAATTAAACACACACAATTCTACGACGAATTCTACACCAAATAATTTTATTTGTTGCATACTGTACTGTATTGAAGACTCTTAATAAAGATGACTTGTTTTCAGGACATCACATTTATTTGCGCACATCTTTTGATCTGGTGTTGCCAAAAAAATATATCTTAATAAAGAATATTGAATAAAGGTATAACTTCAAGTTTAAATCGTTTGCTTTTAAAAGTTGAATAGATAATATTTTAAAAAAAATATCACATTAGATTAAATCGTTTGCCTTTAAAAGTTGAACAGATAATATCTTAAAAAAAAGTATCACATTAAGTTTAAATCGTTTGTTTTTTAAAAATTTAATATGTCACAATACCTATGAAAAGTCAGGAAGAGTTATTTAATGTTAGATTTAAATAATAGACAGTTAAAACTATATGATAATTTTAGTAAAATATATTAACTATGATTGTGTGATTTCTTTTACTTTAGTTAAAAAATTTTAGAAAGTTAAATAGATTTTTTTGTGACTTTTAGAGGCTACCCAAAACAGAAAAATCTCTATCGCATGTAATTTATGGCCACATGACTCGAGATGTTATGATTGCACGTTTCGTGATTGACGTTGTTTCATTTGAGTAGGGGTTCGAGACTCGATTCCATTAAGAATCCTTCGTGTAGCAAGGGGATGCATATTAAATCTGTCGACTCTCAGTCCTCGTGTTGGTGGGAAAGTTTGGAGAATGGGGTGCCAACTCAGTTCTCAGCCAACGCATTCTCGTTCCTCGACCGTGGTTCAGATTTGCTAGGTCCGTTGCCAATAGACCTCGTGTTGCTTCTAACATGTGACGTTATGAAATAATCGTTCATTTGATGGTAGTCGACAATGTTTATTTTAAGGTACGCGTTTGAGTCCTGAGTCTATTAAATATCCATCATTTGGGATAATTGGAGTTCCACATTAAATGAGACAATGATACTAAATACTCGAATAGTATGGAAGTGAGGATTTACAATTTTTCTCTCTCGTGTCGTCGTCATCTTGTGTTAACCGTGTTTCAAAATTTAAAAATTCGTCACTTATAGCTATTGTGTCACTTTTTTTTCCAAATTTTACTTGTGTTATTTATTTGATTCATATTTAAGTATTATATGCTACAGACTATAAGTAGAAATACTGATGTTTAAAAAACGATCAGTCTTTTAAAGAGATAGGGACAAAATTATCAGTTTTTCAACATATACAGTCTTGCAGTTTGCCCTAAATTACTGAGAATAATTCTACATAATTAGAAAATTTCATAACTTAATGATTTTAAATTAAATATACAAAAATGTTACTTTAAAAATAAAATAAATTTGATGTTGGTGGCCATAACATAAGTGGAGGACCTGTTTGCGAATTTCTTATTTCGGTTTTATCGAAATGTATCTTGAAGGCATGGAATATTGTAAAGCAGGGTTATGTATGCATCTAACAATATCTATTTATGCAATTAGTTAAATAGAATATAATATTTCTCTTCGCTTGAACGCTTGTTAAATTGTTCCTTTATTTTAATATTTCCTTACAAATATGTAAAATTTCCTTTCTTTTCAAGAAATGTTTCGGAACTTTAAGAGCGAAATTCGGAATAAAAAAATTATTGCATTTTTCGTATCTTCCAACTTAAAAAAAAACTTGTTGAGACATTAATTCGTCTAAAATATCAAACTCTATTTAAGTAACACTTAAAAACAAGATAAGTAATAAATCAATAACGACCTATTTTTATCAACAGAGAAACGGTAGCCAAAATAAATACTATTCTTTCTCTTCCTTTACTCCATACATAAAACTAGAATTCGTCGTCTGAAATTTGTTTTAGCTGTCATCGTCGTATTGTTTGGAATCCGTGGTCAACCTCATCTATCACACTGTAAAAAGTTAACTCGGAAAAAGGAACAACACACCCACAGACTTACTTTTTTCATCGCAATTTTATTCTTTTCCGTTTCATTTTTAGAATACTTCTTCCTAGCTTTCCCCCTTTAGTTATGTTTCTTTTTTAACACTTGTTTCGTATTTCTTTTTTATTCTATCGTGATTGAGTACACCCCTTGCTTTGAAATCTGCTAGCGATGGAAATAATATGTTAGAGTATTTTTTTAGTTGTATTATAGAAGGTAAGGGAATGTACAACTCTTCTCACACTGTTAAACTGCAGCCGTGATGTATTGTGTATTTTCTTTGGAGTTATTAATTATTTATGATGGAATAAAGTGTCTCGTAGTTCGCATTATACTTTCCCTAGAATTGCGCGAATTAGTTTAGGAATCATTCAATACATTTCGAGGGAGCGGGTAAAAATTAAATTTGTATCACAATTCATTCTGTAGCGGGCTCTTCCCTTAGAGGATAAACTTTAGGTAAGTACGAGCATTATGACTAGGAGGTATCCTAGTGATCTTTTTCTTTCACTTGAGCCTTATTTTCTTTGATAAACATGGGTATCGCAACCTATGAACACCCTAGAAATAATTCTCTATTGTAAATCCTTCATCGTGTTAACAAATTTTTACTTCTTTCCACTTTTTCGAACGTCTAGTTCGCAATTATATCTTATTTGGCGTAGCATAGCCACATCTAGTTTCTGCGCCATTAAACAACACTCACTAACCATAGCGACCTCTATCGTATTTTGCCCTTCAACTTACTCTTTGGCGACTTTAACATGATGTTGAATGAAATGAAAATATCTTTCAACGAATGAAGAGCGAATTTTGTAGATTAGATTCGAATTACTGAAGTGTAGTGAACAGGTTTGATAAATTGAGTTTATAAGCAGCGAAGAATTTAACAATTTAATTGTAGTTGGTGATGGAGAGTATGAACTGAATATATCAACGTGAGAGAGACTTGTCTTGCACAAACGCCGAGCAAAATGAGCAAATATTGAGGGTATCTTCAAAGGATTAAAGAGTCGAACCTTCATTTAAAGTTCCACTTAGGATTCGAACCCGATTTATTACTATATCAAACGTTGAATTCAGACGTGTATAGGAAAGAATTTTCCACAGGTTTGATATAATGTATCACCTTTTTGTTTTGATATCTTTGATATCTAGAGTTTATTAAAACAGTAACTCCAAAATTATCAGACAGTAACTTAAATGGAGTGTATCTACCATCTGAAAATTGATTCAACTTGAGTTTATTTAATATCAGATTATAATTCTTTAGTAATTGTATTGATTACTGATTCTCTAAATAATCAATAATGGCTGAAGAAGGAAGTAATACCGGGGCGATACTGCTTAAAATGTGTGTAAGAGAGAGTTATTTCATTCAAATTCAGTTTCGAAGTACAATTGGCTCTCTTTATTCCGGCACGTTCTGGATCACGGTTATGCCGGGTTATCGAGCATCACACGGTTTCATTGGGATGTCAAAGATAAAAATTGCTCTAGATAAAAATTTTAAGAATTAAAAAATATATTTAACGTGCTTGTGTACGTTCTGAATACATGAAGACCACGTAAATATCTGATAAAGTATTTCGTCAGCCTAATACCTACAAAAAAAAATTAAATTCAAACATTTAATGTTAATTTAATTGAGCATGTTTGTATTGATAAAAAAAACTCAGGGTGAAAGAAAAATTAACGCATTTCAATGATAATTAAGCCAAAATGTGACAATCCATTCTACAGCAATAAACAAACAAACAAAAAAAAAAAAAAACACTAACCTTGCAGGCTAATAAAGTAACTGATAAGATCCGTGATTCGGATATCTTCAAAAAAATTTACGAATTATATATAAATTTATGAGTTCTGTAGAGCTGTATTTTAGGTTATATTTAGAAAATTTTGTAAGTGTATTGGATGCAAAAACCTGTTCACTGACAAATTTAGTTTCATCTTTCTTGTCTCCTCTTTCTTCATCCTATTCTACATTCTGTGTTTCTAGATAGGTTCACAGATCGTAGTGTAATCTATTCGTCACATTGTACATTTTTTGTATATTTCATTTCAGTATGTAATTTCTTCACGGAAAATACATGTGGAAAGATTGTTATAAAAACGTTTTCTACTTTAAATATAGCACCATATTTTGACTATCCCTAGTAATGTTTGGATCTTGATCGCTATCTGCGGAAGGTCAACAAACACACGAATCTGCTCAAAAAAATCGGAAAGCAAAGTGTGGTGGCTTTCTTCAAACCTCTTTCAACATTCTCATCATGCGATGAGGCGGCACGTTAGAACAATCAGTC
Source organism: Nephila pilipes (assembly GCA_019974015.1). Taxonomy (NCBI): domain Eukaryota; kingdom Metazoa; phylum Arthropoda; class Arachnida; order Araneae; family Nephilidae; genus Nephila; species Nephila pilipes. The sequence goes on along the minus strand of BMAW01092194.1, from coordinate 329,344 downwards.
TCTGTATGCATGCATGTATGAAAATAGGGAGTGCATGCGAACTTCTGGTAGTGGTATTTATACACGTGCAACCTTAGAAAACAGTAGAAAAGGATAAGTATTAGTTTTTTTTAATGATGATCCGACTACCGCCCTCCGTCAACTATCAAACTCAAATTCCATTCTAGACCTGCACGGGTATCCATTTCTCCTCTACAAAGTTCATTATGTATGAGTAGAATAATCTCGAGCTTGTAGATTGAATCATTCTTGCTATGCAACAAAACAGATTTCTCTGTGGTCGTTTTCTCGATGCTCGAATCTTGCTTGGACTGATGTCTACGAGATTACTCGACAGTTTTCTTCGCCACTATGTTCCATTCCAACTTAAATACTTTCTAATGCAAGCTCTATCCCTTCAGGTATCCAATAGCTATTAATTTTGCAAATATTTGAACTAACTTCATTTTTTTTTATATATTTATTCTATTTAAACGCGTAATATTCTTATACAGAGCACTATTTTGAATGATAAATAAACGCTGATGTTTTAAGATATTAAATTATCGTGGTTCGTCCGTAACTACCGATCTGAGCCATTTGAAGTGTAGTAAATGCTTACCCCTTCAGATGATACAAAATACTTTTAAGTGTGAGTGCACATAAGTCAAATAGGCCCTTTTTCATTTATTAATTACGTTTGGCTGAAGAGTTGTTAGCTTTATTTGATATGATCAATTTCAAAAAATATATAGACACAATTTCTTGCTTATCAATAAACTATAAATTTATTAAGGGGAGAAGAGAAAGGTCTTTTTTAATACAAAAATGTATTTTATGTTTCTGGTTGCAAGTTTATATATGTTGTAGCGTATTTCCTACATTATTTAACGATACAGTCATCTTAAAGTCCGAATAAATTGTCAATAAGTTCAAGACTCCAATTGAAGATACGTAAGATATGGACAAAACAGTTCATTATAGCTCTTAATATAGAGTTTCCAAGACCATTATCTCGCTTTCTTTCTCATCCATTTTTAAATCAGTTAATTCCAGTTTATATTATAAAAATAAAGTCTTAGGTTACCAAATCACTCGTTCCGATTCCCACATTTCTTGTTAATCTCATATTTAATCCGTATTATTTTGACAAGGAATCACTTCGATCCAAACGATTAATTACGATTATTCAATCCAATCAACAATTATCTATCAGCGTGTCGTTATCCTCTACCTCCCTTCTTTTTCTATTCATTTCTATTTCACTTATCCTCAGACCCAATATCAAATTTGAACCATAAATTTTAGAATAATTTGTATCAATCGGTTCTAAATACATGAAAAAGTACTGAAAAAAATGTTAAAAAAATTATTTTTATTTTTGAGAAATTAAGTGTCTCCTGGAGGAGACATCAGGACAAAGTGACATGATAATGTTAATTTAAATTATTTCTTTAATCTTAATTTAATGAGTAATTCATAATAATTAGCATAACGTAAAATGAGCATAATGTAAAATTTGAATCACAAAATATTCCTGTCCGAACTGTTTGCAGAAGAATCCTAATTTCCAAAATTTATCATTCGTTTTTTTTTTTCTCTTTCTCTCTATTTATCTAATACTATTAAATAATTTCTCAATTTTAATTAGTTTCTTATTAAAAATTCGTGATTTCCAAAAAATGTTTTCTGCGAGTAAGGGAGTTAGTTTTTTCTGTCCAATACATTCGAATTCTGGGAAATTTTAAATTAGACATAATTTCAGTGATCACTAATTGTGTTTCATTTCATTTTCTAACAGATATAGATTCTTTCCTGTATCCTTTAAATATCTACATTAGATGAATTCAGTTAGCAATTAAAGAATATAATTCCGAGCTGAAATAAATTCTATAATTATAGTTTCAAATCGAGTGATTTTGATAGCCATTCACCCAATGTCTCCTACAGGCGACACTGAAATAGCAGCGTTCTAAATCAGGAGTTGGAAGATTTGAGTCAAAAATTAATAATGTTATACATAAACAGCAAGTTTAAGGAATTCAACAGTGCGTTTAATAATTCTTTATTACTCAAATAATAAAAAATATGAACACTTAGAGATGCGCAAGCATATAGTTTTCTTTCTCTCGGAAAACACCATTTTCATTTTACCATAAATAAACTACGAATGCAAAATGTTCCCTAAAAATCATTTTTTTTTTCAGAACTACCATATATTAACAAGAAAATTAACTAATTCTGGGTACTAATGATGCCTTTTATTTAACTTGGTGGCATTTTTTGAAAGTGTTGTTTAGTGTCTCCTACAGACGAAGCTGGGACTGAGGAAGTTATATATCAATATCCTTAAATGAACTCGCTACACTTCTTATCTTCATCTAATTCACCTATTCATGTTTCATTTGGGTTAAGAAAAAATTGTAATTTTATACAAGTCAGATTGCCAAAATGTTTCCGATGTTAGTGAAGAGAAAATAACGAATATCCCAAACTTATTTGACATATGTTAAGTAAATTAATAAAAAAAAAAAATCCATGCAAAGTTTTGCAAATTGCAATTTTAGCCACCAAAGATGTCTTAAAAAATTTCCCCTTTTTTAAAGCATCATGAAATTTAAATAAGGAAATGTTTGAATAACTTCACAATAGATATAACGATTGAACTTATTAAATTATACTACTTCGAAGGACTACATATTTGTGCTAGTTACTTTAATACTATCCCAGAAAATTTAAAAAAAAAAAAACTGTATTAAAAGGGGATAATATTCTCCTCATATAAAGCAACATTGTTTAAATTAATACAGATTCTTATATAATAATATGAGGTTGGATCTTTGTAAAAAGATTTTTAGGATCACTCCAAAATAGTATTTAAAATTGAGATTATTCACCAAAAGAGATTTTATTTTGAATTTGCATGAACAATATTTCAATTTGTCAAGAGTAAAATGCAGCGTTGTATAGCTAATATCTTAATTAATAATAATCATTCTATATATTAACAAGAATTATGAGGTTGGAAATTTTGAAAATTATATTTGGATAACTCAAAATAGTATTGATATTTGACTCTATGTACTCGTTATTAATCATGACAAACCTATTGATCGAATAACGATTTTGTATAATTTTAAGGGGGAGGGGAAATGAAAATAACAATCATGAGCGAAATAACTTTTGTTCTGAAGTAAATGAAAATTCATTTAATGAAACATTCTTTAATAGCTCTTACAAAATTAAGGTCCTCTGTACAAAGTCTGTGTTTAAATTACCTTCAAGACTAAAACCCGTAAATAAAATATAAAAGAATTTTTTTTTACATCATGGCTAATAAATGAAACAGTAAAATGGAAATTGACATCAGGAGCATTAAAAAGATGGTAAAGAGATATCTTTTCTAGTTAAGTTATTTAAACCAGATCACATATGGTACTCTATGCTAGGTACCCTATTTTTAAATGCTTATAAAACTGATTTTGAGTATCATAGCAACAAATAATTGCTTCATTTAAAGTTTAATCGAACTGATACTGAAAATAAAAAAATAAACTTTTAATCTTTTTAATAGTTAATATTTAATATCTCATCGAATAATTTGTGTCATTCAAAATTCCTTTCATTTTGTGGCCGTGGTAGCGTAGTGGGCAAGGTCGCGGGTTCGGGCTTTGATGCTACTAAAGGCCCGCTGTGTAGCCAGGCTAATGCATGAAAAATCTGTGGAGGCTCATAGTCTTGTCCTCCCGTTGGCGTGGTATGGAAGTCAGAGGAGGAAGGTGAAAGCTCGGGTGTTATCCTCTTCGTTTGACCGAAGTTCAAAATAACGAAGTCCTTTGCCAACAGCCTTCGTGTTACTTCCAGTGTGACGTAAATAAAAATTAATCAATCAATCCCTTCAACTGTATTTTTCTCATAAAAATAATTAATACCATTTTAAATCACTTCCAAAATTTCCATTACTATCTCCGTTTAAGTATGTTTTTATTTTTAATAGCCAAAATAAACATTTTTTTGAGATATATCTTTATCATATAAATAAATTATTACAGTATCATACATATTTTTTGAAAAATACATTTAGATCAAAAATAGTCTCAAACGCTTAGATCACAGATGCACATTGATTCGCACAGCATACCCAGATTTGACTCTTGTGCCATAAACCTCTACATTCATTTATTCACTCATTAATCAAAAATAGTTTTTTCTTTTATTATTTTTGAAACTTGAAATTTGGCGTGATTCTTGTTATTTATAACAGTTGGTTTCAAGAATGTTAATGGTAAAAGCAGAATTGTATGCAATATGAGTGTTGCATAAAAAACAATTTCTTCTGGAAATTTTAAATTACATTTTCTCAATTAAATCACAGCACGAGTTTTAAATTGAACAATGGCAAAAAAAAATTGAATTCAATTAAATAATAAATTATATCATTTGTAACACAACTTATTCGCTGCTTTTGTGCGTCATTTCTGCACAAATAAGACGATTTACTGTAGCTGTTATAAGGGCTAATCTATATTCAATTGAACCCATTTTCCCAAGAGGGTAACAATAATTTATGTAGGCGTCGTTATGTGTAATACTGAAACTTCCTTTAATGTGTCATTTATGCTAAAAGAGGTGACACACCCCTAATTACGAATAGAAGTTTTGAAAATTCTAATTTTCTACAAAATTGAAAAAATTTAGAAAATAGAATAATGCTAAAAAAAGCTCATTCTGAAAGCGTAATGAATATACTTTTTACATGAATTTTTGAAATCTCATTACTACATTCGTGTTAATGGTAAGACGTCACGAAACAGAAACCTTAACACTTTTCATCATATTTGCTATCCAACCAATTCAGACTTAACCATACGTATCAGAAATTTTTTATTTGTATATAATAAGAAGTATTCAAAATAACTTTTCATTTTCTCCAAACCAACAGATTTTAAAAAGTAATTTATAATTTATTAACGGCTTTTGTATATATAACTAGTGTTTGGGATAATATATAAAATATCTAAATTTTGAATTATTCGAAGACAATATGAAACTATCATGTGCTCTTACTATTAAGATATTTTATGTCGGACAAAAAAAAAAGATGTGAAATAATTTAAATGAAGTTTTACTTTTTACAAAACTACTCAAATAAAATTTTACAAGATCAGTATTCATACATCACATAAATATAACATGCATATGATTATATCTTTAAACTGGTATCCATAAATATTCGCAAGATAGCAATTTGAATTTAATGATATTTTGATAAGTAGAATTAATGCTTTTTTTAATTGAATAAATTATATAAGCTCCAGAAGTAATGAAATACTTTCTATATGTATTCAACACTTTTTTAAATTTTTAGCTTCTAAATATTAGTGATTTTTAAAGTGTACAATCAAGTTTCCGGATGCAGGAGTATATTATATATTAAAGCATAGTGATTGTAATTTAGGGATGATCATAGAAAGCTCAAATGTTTTAAATAGAGGGTTATATACGAGAAAAATATGCAAGACTACTATCAAATGTTATATCAAGATCTTAAATAGGAGTTATTCTTTCCAATTCAACATCCTCAGAGGCTTACGTTGTTCTGACAAGCTCCTGAATAAGGGCAACACACTCCCGGATCGAGTTCCTCTCTCCAAGGCACCCTAATCTTCTTTTCCCTTTCGGTTGCCTTTGGTAAACACGGCCGACGCGCTCCCGGAATATCCTAGCGATTCTTCTCAACTTGTAACCCTTCTTCTTGTCAACTAATTTTTATCCATTTTTTCAAGCATCTATATCACAGTTGCATCATGTTTGGCCATACATGAATCTGGAGCCATTAAACTTTTCCATCACTCACTCGCTCACATTTTCCAATTAAATGGAGTAATTAAGCCCAAACATGTTTTCTACTCGAATAATTAAGGAAAATAATTTATACGTATTTAGTTGAATGTAATTTATTTCGCACAATCCCACTTTCTATAATAAGTGATACAATTAAGTAAGAATATTCATAAAAAATTAGTAAGACATCTTTAATTTTATATACGGAAAACGTCATCAAAAACCAACATACTTCAGAATATTATTTCAACAATACATTCAGTTTCAAATAATTATCCATCCAGGGGTGTAACGAGAAATTTTTATGGGTTATTTTTTTTCACTTCAAACTCGTATCTCAAAATTAATTTCAAATTTCATTGTTTATATTCAAGGTGAAAAGAATATTTACGTGGAGATAAAGATTTTGAATATTAATTTTTTTTTGAAATTTTTTTCAAAAATTATAAAAGTTACAACCCCCACATCCCCTCCCACTCTACGTCATTGCATTTATCCGAAACATCCATTGGGTTTGAAATCTACAATCCGAAAGACAATTTACATAATCAATCTTGCTGCAGAAAACTTGCACCGAAACTGCCTTTTCTTCTGGACGCGAGCCCCTAGATCAGACCTCCGCGATGTCTTCCCCAATGCGTATGCGGTCTGTAAATACGACTCCTTTAACTTATTGATGTCCAGACTCGATTTTTCAAGCACCGAACCGAAGCCGGCAATGCTGTCACTCGCGTGTAATTAATTTATCCCAAGCGCCATTAGACACGCCGATCCGGCCCAGAGAAACAAAAGCCAAAAAGAATCTTTGTTGAGACCGTGGGTCGTTCATCAATCATTGCCAATTCTGCAGCCCGGGACCGATTCTGTCCCATTCAAAAGGCGAGGAACACTAGTTTCTGGGTTAATGCTGATGGCTATCCCACCGCCGGACAAAGACGTTCGCTTAACTAGTGGCACAAGTCGAGACATTTCAACTCTTCATTCCACCTTTGGAATTCTAATTTGTATAATCGAATGGATGAATCCAATCAACGAAGGTAATATGAATTCGATTTTCAATCTTTAACGGCTTTCATCTGTTGGGCAAAATATATATATATTGGTACTTAATTTGATTGGGAATATGATCTGTACATTCAGAACTTTCTGATGCTATATATTACGCTTCCATCTTTATACGTTCGTATAATCGAATGAAAGACTCCATTCCACGAAAGTAATATGCATTTCAATATTTAACAGACTTATATCTATAGAACAAAATATGCATTTTGATTGAGAATCTGATTTTATATGTTCAGAACTTTCTGATGTAATGCATTACATCAAGGAAAACAATATATTCTTAAATTTACATATCATGTATTGTTTGCGAGGAAGTTATATGAAAGCTAGTTTAATCTTTTTGGATTTATTTGTATTGTACTTCATGTGATATTTATTTCTATCTCATTCTGTTTACTAAAAAAGGGCTTAGTTAATTAAATATTCGTGTATGTAAGCTTAGAATATGAATAATATCTATTCTATGGAGGGAAGTCCCAGATAATTTTATTTGTCATTCTTAAACTGAGGTGTGATTGGCATTTTATTACCAAACAGTAAATGTTTTATAAGCCAAAGAATTTCAGTTATATTCATTTATTAGTAACGGACGGTAGAAGAAAACATTAAGAGAAAATTTGTAACGCCCAAATAGGGATTGGTTTTTATTTGTGCGGCTGTTAGGCATTGACGAAGCAATTGCATTAACTTTTTACAGAATAAAGATGACAGAAGAAATATATATTGTCTAATATCTTAAAATGAAAACAGTTTACACAAATTATATGGCTGAAAGATTGATTGTTTTATTAACGTCGGAAAAAGCAATACGAGGGCTATTGGCGACGGATTTCGTGATTTTAAACCTCAGTCAAGTAACGAGGATTTGTGGATTCGGACGTTTGCTGATTTAAACCTCCAGGTCGCGACACAGAGCTGCTCGAATTTTAATTGCAACTCTCAGTTTTTATTTCAGTTCTATATCTTTTGTTTTCTAGTTCGGGTTTCATATTCCATTTGGTTGGTTTTATAAACGTCTCACTAGAAGCAACACGAGGGTTATGGGCGACGGACCTCTTAATTTTGAACCTCAGTCAAATGAGGTGGACGACACTGAGCTGGAAACTTCCTCTCTTAACTTCCACTCCGCACACGCCGGAGGACTTTGAGCCTCGTCATAGTTAACGTGCATCAGCCCCAGCTACATGGCGGGTCTTTAGTAGCATCAAGGCTCCAACACACGATTCGACGAAAACCGTTGGCCGCGAGTCTGCAACCATCATAGCCCATTTGCACAACACTGCAAATGTGTACATACAATGTTCTCGATGTCCAGCTAATATTCTTCAAATGCTACTAAAACTAATGAGTGTAAGCGAGTGGCTAGAGTAGCTCGTAACAACTTCTTTTGATTACCCTTTTGTTGTATTAATTTTTCTATTGCTTCCTATCGATACGGAAATATTCAATTAGAGCATTGAATGATCATTTAAATTTAAATTTGTAATTCCCAAAATGAGCGATGAAATACTTAGTCGGATATTTATATTGTATATACAGATTCAGAATGCGCTTATACATATTATATACATGTTTTAGTGGCTTAAATTTTTTATCTGAAGGGATACATTTTTAGTATTTCCATTAAAACTATATTGGCACTGGATGATCCGGCAAGGCTGTGATCCGGAGTGGACCGTTTTTTGCGTGAACAATCCATGTTTAGTCGTTACAAGTGGCGCTGCTGAGCGCTTAACTAAAATGTATATAGGTAACATGAAATAAGTAAATGAGGAGAAAAAAGAAGTTCAGTCAAAATAATATTTGTAATATGGTTTTAGGCTCGAATTCTTCTACAAAACTAAAACTGTTGTAAGATAAAACTCTGTGTTCTTTCAAACAAACAAAATTATTTGCTTTTTGTGTAATTATTCTATTTTTAGAAATTTTATTCCGTAAAAGAATCTGGAGCAGTCTAAATTTGAGAAGGAAATGAAAATTTCATAAGATTATATAGTTTATAAATTCAAAATGGCTGACAGATGGAGTTCTTAATGCTGTTCTCGTTTATTTCAAAATAACAAAACTTAAACTTGGAACGTTTTTGGAGTTAAAAATGTTCCAAAATCGACGTAAACTCGTGGGGTTATAACACATATAACTGTTTAGTAAACTGAATTTATGAAATTTTGAAACATTCGATAAATAAACAATATTAACTGACATGCGATGTTAAAAATCCATTTTGCGTTATAGTAAAGAAAAAACATGGAACGTGTTTCATAAGCATAAAAATTGATTCGACCTAAGCTAAAATGTATAATGTAATAACAAGGAATGATATATATATTAGCGCATTTTTATATTCGAAAATGTTCCGAACTTTTCTCCAATTTCTTTAAAATCAGCGAAAACATTCTTCTAACTAAACTGAGCATTTTTTAGTTGGAAGAGCCGATATGTTGAGCATTTTCACAAAACTATGTTCTCCAAAATTTTATGGTTTGACTTGCACCACTAGAATCTGTAGTGATTACTGGTATCGGCATCACTGTGTCCTAACTGAGATTTCCTGTTTTGTGTCCATCATCAATTTCGTACGTCAGAAGGTAGAGAAGGGTTGACGATTACTTACATCATGAACAAAGAATTAGATGAAGGATGAGTATATTATCGAGAATCTAAGGATGTACGAAATTCACTTTTGCCCAACACGACACTTTTTTTTAGATGGACGAATAATGATTATATTGGAAATAACAGAGCTGTGTTTATCTATATTCAGAAAGTTCCGGGGGAAAAAATTTTTTTTTGAAAAAGGCGCAACGCTCTGCATTGATGTTAACATTAATCTATATGTATGTGACGTATAAAAAGTATAATAAAAATAGTTCATTTGAAAGAATATATCCTGTATTTCACTTCTAAATTTGTAAGCAAATAATAATATATTAATCATTTCCTTTCGATTCACATACAGTGTTATTCGTGTTTTTGTGATTGGGTAATGTATATTTCTGGTTTTTATCAAACTATAACTAGTAAGAGCTTTAATTTGAAAAGTTTGTAATAGTAAAATTTCATACACCCTGAGTAGAGCGAAAAGAAATATTGAGACTTTTAATTGTAAAATTTAATCCGAATTAATGATGTAACATGTTGTGTGAAACCAAATTTATGTACCAAATTAAGTTTTAGTACTTGCCTTTGACACACATTGAAATAAATCTTATAAACTTCTTTTTTTTACCTTAAAATGAATTAATTTTTTTTGTTCGCTTTTAAAAAAGAAATGTGCATACTTAAAAAATGTTTAACTGAGTTTCCGAGAACTTAATCAAATCTTGTGAATGTATCAGAAATATATTTAGCATTAAAAGAAAAATGAGGTTGCCTTGTGATGGGTAAAATTTCTTAAAGTATTTTTCACGTCTTAAGGTAGTAAAATGCATGTTTTTTCCCCTCCATCTGAAGTAATTTAAAAAACTGTCGCTAGTCAAAAGGAAATCGTATTTGTACTTCATTTAAGAAAGGTTCCTAAATTATTATTAATAAACAAAATGGAATTATCATTATTATAATGTTCTCAAATATATTCTCAATTAATTTCTTAAGTTTTTTAATTGCAACATATTTAAATATTTTTTTTAAACACACAGATAGATTTTCTAGTTCAGTTTTAATTCACATTCTTTTAATTAATCAACAAAAACAATTATAAACTACAAACTATTTACTTATCTACGATACAAAAAACCAAATAGACATAAAATTGTATTCTACAAGCTGTTGGGTCATTTAAAACGTGAGCGAAATTTGTATCAAAACAGTATCGCTTTCGAATCAAACAAAGCAAAAAGTTGTCGAATATTATTTTTATTTTATTTTATCTACTTTGAAAAGCATATTGTTATCAGTCAAGTTGAAACCATAATTGAAGCTTGTTTAAAAATCGTGTGCAGCTCATCATTCAAAATCTTTGGTGAGTTTGACAGTTCTGCTATCAAACTTAAGTGCAAATGATAGTCTTGGTATTTTAATTACATGTTTTTAAAATTTTTCATTTTAAATGAATCTCTTTTCTAACTTCTTCTTTACAATATTATTTAAAATAAACAATAACATTGATGTTATTTACTTATCACGTATCTGAAGAGAAGAAGAGGAACACACAATTGCCCTTAACAGTTTACTTAATCATTTAAAATGTATCCGAAGTATTTGCCAAAAAAAAAAAAAAAAAAAAAAAAAATTGCTTTTTTGCATTTCGTGAAAACATTTAAAATTGTTTTTATTTAGTTATTCTGTTTTAAAACTATTATTTTATCATATGGAAAAATAGCGTATGGCTCAGCATTCACATTTTTTTGCTAGATAACCTGTTCTTCTGTGATGTTGAACTATTCGCGATTTTCTCTTTACCGACCTCTGGGGACTTCTTGGTATTTTGAATTGCATACAATTGCTATTCCTTGACAGCCATTATAAAAATATTAGATAAATTAGATCAAGATAAGAAGTGTAGTGAATTTAATTAAAGGTAGTAATATATAATTGAAATAGAATTGAAAGAGAAGAGAATGGAGACATAAGGACAATCTGATAGATGTTTGTAAATTGTAGGGAATTAATGTAATTAATCGTTTAGATTGGAGTTAGTTTGAAGAGAATCTTTATTAATCTTTATTAGAATAATAGGAATCGAATATGCTATGATTGAGAAGTAGTTTAATCGGAATGAGTGAGCTGGTTAGCTAAGACTATTATTTAAACGTAAATTAGGATAAACACAATTAAGAAAAATTCAGTCGGAGTTTTGTACTTATTGACTATTTAATTAGACTTTAAAATAGCTGTGGAGCTAAATAATGAAGGAAATCTCTCTCACTTTCTCTCTCTCTCTCTCTCTCTTTCTCTCTCTTTTTCTCTCTCTCTCTTTCTCTCTCTTTTTCTCTCTCTCTCTTTCTCTCTCTTTTTCTCTCTCTTTTTCTCTCTCTCTCTTTCTCTCTCCTACAAAACTAATCTCAAAATTAATCATCATAGCCGTCAGATGAAACATAAAAAATATTTTATTCATAGGTCTTAGTTAAAAAAAAAAACCTAGTACTTGATTATGACTTATATGCATAATTATAAACAAATACTAAAGTAAGAAATTATTTTGTTATTTATAATAAAATAAGACAAGTGTTAGACATACTATTGCATACCATTAGCAATTACATCTTTTGAAATATAAGCAAAATATTTATTAAACAAAAATAATTACTTTAGGATTTAATGGAAAAAAGTTATCAATGCAAACCATCAGACAATAATAATCGTAATTGTACCTCGTATATAAAAATCGTGCGCAGTTTCTCATCCAGATTTATTGACGAAAAAGCAACAATTCTGCTACAAGCTAAACTCTGAACCAATTATCATATTCGTCTTATTTAGCATTGATCAAATATTTTAACTTAACAAACTCCTCATCCTTGACTATGTCTTATTTAGGCAGATAATAAAGTAACAAATTATTTAATTAGCGTTTATGCAGTATAAAGATTTAGAGTTAGACATACTATTACAAAACCATTAATAGAACTGCATCTATTGAAATGTATGAAAAATATACCAAGTAGGGAGGGATTATTTGTTAGATTTATAATGGAAAGAGTTGTCGCTATAGATACAATCAGTCAGTTATAAGCGTAATTGTACCTTGTTTAAAAATCGTGCGCAGTTAAACCTCCAGATTTATTATTGAAGAAGACAGCTCTATCGTCAGTAGTATCAAATACTGTGGTATTTTATAGTTACGCGTACTTTCCAAACATCTCACTAACTTGTTTTCAATTTTTATAAAGAAAATTCACACCCAACTTGCTTCTTCTTTACATACATCATTCTCAGCATACAAGAAAACGAATTAAACAAGGAACTATTAACTAATCATTTTTGCATTGAACAGACACAGATCTCAGACGCAATAAGGCATTCTTTTAGCCATTAGATTCTTTAAAATGAATGGTTGAGCAAAGTATTTACCAAATAAGGAAGTTCAATGGAAACAGTTGTCAATAAATGGTTATCAGTCAAAGTGAAATCGTAATTGTACCTCGTTTAAAAATCGTGTGCACCAATCATCAGTCAGATTTGTTATCGATGTTGACAGCCCTGTTGCCAACCGATAATCTCAGTATTTTAATTACACATACTTCAAATATCTCTAGTTATTTTTTAAAGAAAATCTTACCTAACTGTGTGCTCCTTAATATACATCATTCCAAACAATGAACAAAACAAAAGGAGTTAGAAACTATTTATTTCTCCACCCCTCCAAAGAATTAAATATACATAGCGTTTGCATTCTACAAGAAGCGTGAAAGAGAAAAAAAAACCCTCATTTGAATAACAATCCCACATACTTGACGAGATGTTGAAAACCGAGCTGCTTAACCAGATCAAGTATAGGAAATCGATCGGTTCTCAACGGTCGATTCCTCTGCGATCAATCTATGTCAAACCAACTTTGTAATTCCCTCTTTTAACTATCTATAACGTCAGTGGATTTTCTGGTTTCAAAAAAATTATTCTAATTGAGAAGCGCTTCTTTTCATGGGACACGTTTCTGTAGTTGGTTTCTTTTACTGGGTGTTTAAATTGTCTAACACGATAAGTCCTGTTGAATCGTTGATTACTTTTCGGATTCAGATACGAATGCTGAGTTGTTCAATAAATTTTTTACGAGGTTCCTATTGCAGATCTTTTAAATATTTTTTTTATTTTGCGTTGTTTTGGGATTGTGTGGTAAAAATGATCTCGAGTTAATTTAATTAGTACTGTGTTCGAGATTTTTTTTCAGAATTCTGATCAAGCAAAAAATATTGGAAGCTTTGTTTTTAGTATATGCTAATTGAATTACAACTAATTAATTCGTGTTACAGTGTTTTAATTTGAAACTAAACGGACAAAAATATGGAACATAGAATAATTTGCGATTAACGTTCATTTTTTTTTTGTCCTTTAAGATAGCCATGATTACAATTTCAATCATTTCAACCCATATTTTTTAGTTCACGTTACATTGTTTTAATTTGAAATCAAACAGAAAAAAGTGTAGAATATAGTCGAAGAATAACTTGCATTTAATGCCCATTTATTATATTTCTAAAGAGAACCAAACTATAATTGCAATTTCATTCTTCTTAAGGTAAGATTTAAAAGATATTTCATATATATTTCGCATGAATCTCCTATAAGACATCCGTCTGTTTTCATAGAAATATCTTTTCCTCCTTTTTTCCATTACCAACTGCCCTTTGGAACTTACCTTTTTTTCATGTAGGTACGGGTATCATGACCTAGAGGATACTGATATTTTCTTTCAAATGGAGTTTACTGTCTTTGGTAAACACGGGTGACATTCCCCGGGATACCCTAGCGATTCGTCTAGATCTCAGTTATACCTTGTTTGGCGCAAAATGACCACACTTGGCTCTTGTGCCATTAAACTCCCTTATCACTTACTCAATCGACCTTTATTAACTCTTATAAGAGAGGAGTTGTGTTCCCAGTAGAACAATGTATTAAAATATGCAGTGTTCTGCTATCTATTTGGTATCGTAATATGTATTCCTTATTAATTAGTAAAAGAGAATTTATATTGAATTTATCAAATTGTAATTATTGCAAGTTGCATAAACATAATAAATTAATTTTGAATAATTCTTTTAAACTTATTTTTCGTACTATTCAGTTTATTTAAAGTCTAGAATATTTTTTATTACACAGCATAGAAAATGAGACAACCATATATTTGTCTACAATAAAAAAAAGATCCTTACAAATACACCAGTAGCTAATCATTATTTTTTAAAAATATATAATTCTCATCAGAGACAAATGCGTTGAATTTTGATTTTTTATTTTGGCAATTTTTTGAACTAAAAAGGGTTTAAATTCATGCCATAATTTTATAACATTTATATATTATAAATTGCGTTATTTATATTATCGATAGTGATATTTTAAAAAGGAGCACATATATATATTTTTACGACGTTAGAAGAATTCTGAATTCTTCTCTGTTCGAAAGTTTTATATAATAGTATATGTAAGAAAAATGCTGTAAACAATTTGAAAGGAGTTTCTTATTTTGATGAATTTTTTATCGGCAAGGATGTTATGTGTATCTACACTGCAGTTGTCTAACACACCCAAGTCTTATTTTTTTTAGCTCACCTTTGATAAATTATAGTTAATACCTAGTATTATAGCATAATTTTTGCTTTCACACTTACTAGCGCTTTTGATAGCTAGTTCCATTAATTATTAAGAATTCTCGTGGTAACCTTCGATAATAATGAAGACAGATACGTTTCGTTCGCCATCAAAAACGTGAATCCAGTCTGTCTTTTCTCTTTCTTCATAATTATATTAATTTTACTCGGACTATTATAAAGAGTTTAATCTGCACGTGCTATTTCTTAAATTTCGTTCCTATAATTATAGTATAGTAATTTTTAGTAGTCCTTTTTCTTCAAACAAGAAAAAAAAAACCTCAATCGGTAATAATGCATCTTCAATTTTTATTAGACACGCTCGAGTATTTTAATTGATTATAGGTAGCGAGTTTATGGATCAAGTCTTAATTAGCATATTAACTTTTTTTTTCACAACAAACCAATCAATCTTTTGGTAAATAACTAAAGGTGACTGAATTGCTTCTTTTCTGCGAAATGAAAACACCATCCAATATCGACAGAATATATTTATATGTTTATTAAA
This sequence comes from Nephila pilipes, assembly GCA_019974015.1. NCBI lineage: Eukaryota > Metazoa > Arthropoda > Arachnida > Araneae > Nephilidae > Nephila > Nephila pilipes. The sequence goes on along the minus strand of BMAW01092194.1, from coordinate 313,702 downwards.
TTTTAATTCGCATCTCCCTTCATTTTAAGCTTTATCTTTTTTGAAGGATAATAATTTTTGTCCGAGGGGAATAATAAGTACTTGTTAATCTCTAAGGTGGAAGATTAGATCATAATGAATTATTTACAAGATTATAATGACTAGCGTAATTAAAATTCTTGGGATGTATACACTCATGCTGAACAGCTTTATAATTGAAAAGACATATACTGCTACATATACTAGCTACTGGTAAAATTCGCTGTGATGTTTGATAAAAATTTCACGGAAATGCTCTATTTCGTTCACATTTCGAATGCTGGGCTTTGTAGTCTGTGATTGGCAGAATAATTTCAAATTTCATGAATGATAGCCTAAGCTTTATTGAAACTTGTTCAAGTGTTCTATACTGATACTTTCATCAACCTTATGTACATAAATGAGTCTAAATGTACAATAATAATCTATACTTAGAATGACTATGCGTATTATATTGATTCTCACTTGTATTGCAAAGTTACAATGATTCCTTAACGTTGCTATACATAATTCAGTTTTGACCAGATTTTTCTCTGGAGTTAACCGTAAGATATTTTTAATACCGTAAAAATATCGTTTTCGTAATAAAGCTTACTGTAATATATATCAGGAATCCCAGGAATGCTGCATGTAAAAGAATTTAATCTTTTGTAGTGTAGGACAATGAGAGGGAACCCTCACTCGCCATCAAGAGCTTTTAGCAGTTCTCGGTTTTCTCTTCTATCTACCCCTAAGTCATATTCTTTTTCCTGACGTACTCCCAGAGAATGGCTGAATTCTAATATGCTCCCCAATAAATATCAATATGATGGTTTTCGAATTTTTTTCTTGTATTTTGGGCATCTGACGAGAATCAGTTAATGTGAAGTCTTGTTGATTAATATGTTCTAATTGAACAATGGTGTATTAAATGAATGGAATGTCCAAGGGTCACTATACACACACACACACATTGCTCTTTCAAAAGGGCCACAGCTACAGTTTCACCGACATCTTTGCCGGAATATAAGGGATTCCTTAAGCCAACTTATTATTTAAGTATGGCTGCCACATACTTCTTATAGCATCCGAGACTTCATCAACAGTTCTAGGATCTTCTCTGCTCTAGGTATGCACTGTCCAAGAACTGTATTGCTTTTTCTCAAGGATTACAGCTGCATTTTAACTAGCACCTCTGTAAGAATGTAAGGGGCATCACAACAGCTCGTTGATTTTTATATGTGATTCCTACAGATTTATCTGTAATATTACTGAAAAATTCATAAATTTAATGAATAACCTATGGATTGCTAACAGCTTTCCCTATTTCGAACCAGCCATTAATAACACTTTGATTTGAAACGCACTTTCTGATTTCAAAACAAAAATGCTAATTCAATTCAATTCATATTCCAAAATATGAATTTCCATTGTAATATTAAGGCTGTCTAAGAAGAGCTACTATCAAAGAACCCGATCGATCTAGGAACATATTTTCAGGCAGAAAATTGATTCTATTTTCATAAATGTTTGTGACATTGTAACACGGAATTCCGTTTACGATACAGTACTCTTTAAAATTTAAGAACATTCCAAAACGCGAAATTTTTCACTTGAACATGTAAATTTCGTAACCCATTTAGCGTTACAGTATAGAAGACAAATCATGGAACACATTTTAAGCCAGAAAAATGGATTGATTCTAACATAAGCATGTAATATTATGAAATACATTGCCATCTGATTTCGTTATCTTTTAGAGAGTAAAATTAATGTTCGAACGTTTTTCTATCGGAAAAAGTGTTCCGTATTCTTGTTTTAGTCTCTTAGTGAAGATAATGCTTCACGTACATGGACAAATTTAAAAAAAGAAATAAAAATGCAGACTTATTTTTCGGTATTGAAAAGTGTTTCTTCACTGCCTTTAAAAATATTCTTTTATTCGGTGAAACAGAACTAGAAAATAACCCATTGTTTGAAAACCAGCATTATCTAAGGAATGCTAAAATTTCATCTTTCGGCGCTTTCATGTTTTTTCTTTCTTAACTTCTCCAACATTGTTCTTACATAATGTGTTTTTAATTACAACATTGGAATTCAGATTACATTGAATGAAGATGCATTCGAACTCGGAGTTTTTTCCAAGAAAGAAAAGTCCAATAAAAATTCTAATCGAAAGGTTTAACTAATTTGCTTCGAATATTTTTGATGAATAAGAAGTTAATGTATTATTATACATATTTACTCTTTAGTTGAGAGCAAAAATTATTTATTTGTGGCACGAAATTTTTTCATTACCAGCAGTCAATTTTTTTATAAAAATAATCAATATACTGTTCCTCATACTATTCGGAATCTTCCTGTTATAAAAATCAATTATTTTAATTTTACCAATATTTCTCTTCCTTTTAATATCTCGTCCTGTTAAAAAAATGAAAAAATAGAAACATTGATGACTGCCTCGAGATCGTTGATACCAATATGGTCCTTTTCCTCCATTCTGAAACATCGACCTAGAAGCGCAAGTATTTGAGACTAACTCATCGTTACTTGACCGAGGTTCAGAATTGCGAGGAACGCTAATAAAACCAAACTACGAGGCTATGCAGAAAGTAAAGAACGTTTTGGAATTAAAAAGAAACTAAGTACAAGAAAAAAAAATTATTATATACATCAGAAAGAGCGACTAAAATTCTATTTTTCTACATAGTCACCAAACAAATTGGGGCACTTATCATAGCGGTGGACAAGCTTTGAAATTCCTTCGTCATAGAATTCTGCCGCCTGCTATCTCAGCCACTCAGTGACGCGCACCCGCAGCTCCTTGTCGTCCTCCAAGCGATGCTAGCCAGTTCTTCATTCTTGGAAACAAGTGAAAATCACTAGGTGCAAGAAAATCACTAGAAAGCTGCCCCCATTCGCTGACCTTTATGGTGGTCTGTAAGCAATTTCGGCTCCCATCTCGCACAAAATTTGCGGTAGCCTAGTTTTTGTGTGACAATTTCAAACAACAAAGCCCGTGAAACTTGTGGAAAACTAAGCGAAAGCTCCGTTATTGTGAAACGGTGGTTTTCACGAATCTTTTCATCAACCAGTTCGTCAGTCACAATGCTAGGGCGTCCACTCTTCTCTTCATCGTGAACATTAGTTCGACCATTTTTAAACTGAACGCACCATTTCCGGATTGAGCTTTCATTCATTACGTTGTTTCCGTACACTTCACACACTTGCCGATAAATTTCCATAGGTTTTAGGTTTTTTGCCAACAAAAACCGCATCACAGACCGCACCTCACAACTGGCGGGATTTTCAATTACAGCGCACATTTTAAATTTGAATATCGAAAAAACGGGCAGCGTGGAAATGTTCCCGTTGTGATGGCTGGACTCCGACTGAGATGCCGAGCACGCAGATACCAAAATATACGTGATCGGTGCGCGCCTAGCGAAGTCAGACAGAAACGTTCCTTACTTACTGAAAGCCCTTGTATACCAAATCAATTGAGACTAACTTTCATTGATAAACGAGATGAGGATTCCCTCCCCCAAACCCCAAGCAGAGCATGGGAGTTAAAAACTGAAACAACGCAAGCAAACGAGCCCGACACCAGACAAGAGAAGGAAGGCGATACTTATGCCGACCAAGTTTCTCAGTCGGCAAAAGGGACGGTAGAAAGACGCTTATCTCCTGGATGGTGTTCAGCGCGATTAAGCTCAATGAGAAGGGATGAATATCTCTCAGTTATAAATAATGCAACAGTTGCGCAATATCTACTAATAAGTACTATAAAACTAACAATTCAAAGGTCTTGTTGCATTTCTAAGCAGTAAACAGCTCTCTCATTCATTTTGAGTAATATAAACAAATATTTACAAATTGTTGTTTTAAAATAGTTTCTTAAGTTTAATAGCTTCTAAATATTTCCTTATATTTTTCTTTTTATAAGCATCAACGAATCATATATATGTTATATGTATAAGTACCCCACCTGTCTGTAATCTATTAATAAAATATTATATAAAATGACTGCATTATAAATACTTGAATAATAAATATCAATTATACCTTTAGTGGTCATTCGTAATTTTATAAATCAACAATAATTGGGAAATCAATTATTGTATTATCACGTTTTTTATTCAATAAAATTTATATTATGTTGTTCACCACAAGGTGGCACTGTTAGTGCTTGTATAACGAGATTCAGAAGGGTAAAAAAAGATGTTTAGGTACAATAACGTGCGATGTGTGTCAGGCTGAAATTCTTCTTCAAAACAGAAATTAGGGTAAAATAAATTCTGGGCTAAGTTATTTTTATTTGTGTAACCAAGAAATCATTCCGTAATAGAACATGGAACAATTGTTTCCGCATATGACATTTCACACATGTTTAAAAGTAAATGCAGTAAATTGTTCCCCTGTAAAACATGTATGATATTCGAAATAAAATTGTAACGCAAGGGATTAAAAGAGCAAAAAATTTTTTAAAGAGATGAGAAAGAAGAAAACTAACCCATACTCACTAATCGCTGAGAGACCTCGCATTCAGTGACCATTTTTATTTATATTTTCATCATAATCCAAAAGAAGTTATTGCAAAATGCTTTCAAACAAATTATTTAGTCGCCAGTCGTATACACATTAACTTCCTTCTCCGTTGAAGTGTAGTAATAACCAATGTCCCTCAGCCCTCATCTCGCCCAGAAATGCTTTTAGTTTAAAAGGTTACGTTAAAAGTAAAACATTGCATTTGTTGCTTAAACTCTCGACCTAAGAGATTACACTGCTAGTAATGATCGAGTCTTGAAATTTTCATCGGATGAAACTCGATTCAAGATCAAACAACCACACTAACAGAAAAACAAATAGCCGGCTGGCACACTAGTTAAAATTTAAAAACTAAACAAAAGAAAATTAAATAAAAAAAAAGGAGTCCCTGTTATCGACAGATTAAAGCTCTCAAACTCTTTTCCTTTCCAATTTTTTTTTTCCTTCGACCCCCCTTTTCCAACTCTTTGCGTCTACGATGTGATTGAGTTGGGGCCTTCCAACGTTGAGGCCATGTATCGAATCAGAGAATGAAGAAAGGAAGTCAGAGGGAGGGTGGTATGGACTTCTTCGCTTTTTGATAGCCCTGGTCAATGTCCTTCCAAAGGGGGTGGTGAAAGGGGGTTATCACTCCTCTCCTCACCCTCCTTCTCACCACGTGAGTGATGGTCCGTCTTCGAGGTTCGATAATCGGCGTCATTATGGTATCTGTTTCGGGTGCTCGGGTAATAAGTGTTGATGGTTTGATGCGCCGGGAATTTTTAGGAAAGGGAGTATAATTCTGGAGAGAGAAAACCCTCTTTTTGGCGATAGTTTGTGGAGTGACTCTCAAATATCGATTGAGAGTAATTGGAAGCTGTCTTTCCAGAAAGGGGTCTCGGAATTTATATTGGCGATTTTGGACAAATAGCCAGAAAATCGCTTTTGATGAAGGATGATTATTCTCCTTTATACAAATGAGGTTGGGGGATTTGTTTATGGAGGAAATATTAGATTTTTTTTTTTGTTTGTCTTTAATTTGGAGCCAATCGAAAGAAAACTGTGTTATGGAAGTGTCATTATTTTCGACAATTTAATTTTCAATCATAAAATTCCTATGACAGAAGAAGATTGAGGAGGGAAAAAAATTACATAATTATTGTTCGAAAATTTTGAAAGGTTAATGTATCAACCTCGCATTTGGAAACAACTGCGAGGGCTATTGGCAACGAACCTCGTGATTTTAAGCCAAGGTGAGTAACGGTCATAACTTCTAAGTTGGTACTTCTGTCTCCAAACTTCCACACTTCGTCATGAGAGGGGGGGACTTGGAGCTACAACTGATTTAACGTGCGTCAGCCCCTTTTTATGGCGAATCTTTTGTGGGATCAGGACTCGAATCCACGGCTCAACGGAAACAAAGTTGGTCGCATGATCGCGACCTTGAGCATGAAGATACCATGGCTCTTAAAGGTCCTTTTAAAATGGTGCAAAGCGTACATGAAGAAAACGACTTTGAGTTCCCTTTGTGAATAAGGGTTTTGGGGTTTCAAAGATCGCGGTAGCCTAGTGATCATAGTCACAGATTTGCGCGGGCTTTTTTTCCTTGGATTTGAGTCTTGATGACTCTGAGACTTGCCGTGTAGTAGGAATGATTCGTAATCAATCTAGTCGAGGTCACAAGTCCTTCCATTGGTGTGGAGTTTGGAAAGGAACGTGTCGTCCTCATCACTTGACCGAGACTCAAAATTACGAAGTCCGTTGCCAATAGTCCTCGTGTTGTTTCCCAGTGCGACGTTGATAAAGCAATCATTCACTCACTCTTGCTTTAAAAAAACAATGAGTAAAATTTGAAATTAAACCATCTCCTTGCATTGATAATACCTGAATAACAGTCTCCAGATTTTTTTTGGATAGTGAAGGAAAAATAATAAAATATTCATTGATGCGCGAAAGTATTTTTTCACTCACTATGTTACAATTTCTGATTTTAAACAATGAAAAATGTTTATATTTCTCTGTTTTTGATAGTTAATGTATTCAAAATTTAGAGGTATCAATTGCGATCGATAGGATAGATGGGTCAGATTGCTCTACAAAATCTTTTTAGAATTAGTTCAGAGTATAATTCAAGAAAATTATTAAAATTTAATTTTTCTCACTGAAAAAAAAATTCTATTTATACAGTACTCTCTCTGAAATCCGGCACTTCCTCCGTTTTTAATACAGTCAAATAAAAAGTAGAAAATATTTTTGCTTGCCTTGGATTTCAATGAAATAATATAAGAATGAATACAAAACAATATATTTTTTGTTGTTTATTTCCCTGTCTTTGACACTTTATTTGCTTTTTCTGCATTAAATTTTGGGTTCAAGTCGAGTATCGATAACCTTGGCGATAGGCGATTTTTGGGTGCGATAACGATTTAAATGTAGCGAGTTAGGTTAGGTAACCCTAATTTTTGATTAGCTTTTCATTTACAACATCTTTTGACGTCACTGCTTACTGCTTTTAACGTTACTTAGGCGAACTTTCTTTCAAGTTGTCAAGTTTTCACCACAAAAGCCATGATACTGGACTTGAGCTGAATTTGGTGCAATAGTGCGTAGCTTTCGCTGTTTAAATATAATATTATTTGTGATTTTCTTGTAATATGAAGATGCTTTGACACGATGTCAAGAGTACTGTATTTTTAACATAATTATCAGTTTCAAACAAATTTCATATTTTTTTAATTTTTTGCCATTCTTATCGATTTGTGAACTATTACTTATCATACTGAGCTGATTTTACAGGTTATAGGCCTATTTGTTATGAACGAGATTCGACTACTTTACATAAATTCAAGTGGCCGCGGCAGCTTATGGTAGTGGACTCGCGGCCGGTAGTTATCGTCGAATCGTAGGTTCGAGCCTTGATAATGAAGACCCGCCGTGTAGTAATGGGACTGATGTACGTTAAATCTAACGTGGATCAAAGTCTTCCATTTTGTATGGTGTGAAAGTTCGGAGAAGATGGTGCCAGCTCAGGTATCGTCCTTGTCATTTGACCGAAGTTCAAAATTACGAGGTCCGTCGCCAATAGCCCTCTTGTTGCTTCTAAGTGCGACGTTAATGAACAGTCTCTCTTGACAACTTTTGCAATTTATTACATAAATAATCAAGAGTGAAAGGATCTTAGGACCCTGAAATTTCGAAAATTTAATTTTTTTCGAAAGAGAAAATAAATATTTACTATCCCATTTTTTTTAAAAATAATTTGATGTCAAAAAAAGTTAAACTCTCCTACCAAAATTTCCAGAGTTTGCTAAAAAAAACTGAACCTTGTTTAACAATTTTTTTTTTTTTTTTTTTTGTCCTTTTCCAACATTTTTCCCAAAACAAAAAATTTATACTTTTCGCAGAATTTCTCAGAAACTATTAATCATATTAGTCTGAAATTTTATCTCCATGTTCAAAATGTTTTGTGCGACTTATACATCAAGTTTTAGACACATTATTAACATAAAATTTTTTTATATGATTTGAATTCGATTTTTTTTTTAGAATTCCATAATTTTCTAAATTGTATTTATAATTTTTTTCCTCCAATTTTCTCTTTATGTATAACTTCAAAATTGAACTTATTTTTTTTTACTTAATAAGATTTCTTTTACATATTTTGATCTATGTTTCACATCAGAATCTTAAGCGCAGTACATGATCCATTTTCGTAATTTTGAAAAAAGTGTCCAGTTTATATTTATATATAACATTTTACGATTTCTCTAAAATTACATAAAAAAAAAAAAAAAACTTACGTAAATATTTATAAGTAATATGCGGTATAAGAGTCAATTTCCTTTTTTTGTTTCATTGGTAAAATATATTGTTTTGAAATATATTTTCCTCCTACACGGATAACAGATAAAAGTCCTGAGACCCCATAAGCCTTAAAAACGAGTATATTATTTTAAAAAGTAAGAATAATGCTAAAAATACTTCTTTAAGTATTTTTCCTTTGAATTATTTCATAGAAAATAAATATATTCTTAAGGGGATTGTAGTTTAACTATAACATAGAACAAAAAAGTGAACTTCGCGGTTGATTTAATCCTAGATCCACCAAAGACCATCCGGTGGAATAAGATATTGGTGTACACTAAAACGTACTGTACCCAAAGTTCTCACATGGTTTGGGAGACAGAAATGTGTGGTATCAGCTCAGAGGGCGCTGTTGTTTCATGAAAGTTTGCTGCTAACAGTCGATTATGTAGTTTTAATGGTATTTACTTATTTCGCCGTTTATAGATACTGAAAAATATTTTAATATATTTGTTTCTAAAATTCTCCAAAAAGACACCAATTATAATTTCCCCCCAGAACAGTATTGAGAATATTTCATAATGAAAAGACAGCACTACTTCTATCTTTTTAATACACTAAAATAATTTAAGCACATAAAAAAAACAGATTCGTATATATTCCAAACAGTTTAACCCATTTTAAAATTATAAATAAGAATGTGTTTTGCGTATTTTATCAGCTCCAAAATTATCTTCTGTTGCAACGTAATAAATTAATGTTAATGGAACTTAGTTTATATATACTCTTATTAGATGATAAAAAGGTTTATCTCGATGAAATGTTGAATATTATAAAGGAATCTTAGAGGTCATTCGAATGAAAGTAGTTTTGGTGGTAAATTCTGCCAAAGCCAAAAATGTTTTGGGCGTTAAAAATTTCTGTTGCTGTTATCTATAGGAAAATATACGAAACATTACTTTTTTCATTATCTGACAACTGTAGTAAAAATTGTTTTTGATTTTTAAAATATGTTCGTTTTATTTCGTGCTTTCCAAGCAAGTTTTAATGTATTGTTTGTCATGCCAAAATATTATGCTCATTAAAATAATACTATTCTAAGAAAAATTTGAAAATTTTCAAGGCGTTATGTATTTTCCTTCAATTAATCATATTGTTCACAATTATTTTAAATCATTGGAAATATACTCGATAAATTACTTAAGTTTTCTGATTGGCGGAACTAAACCTTGAAACTATTTCGAACTTCTTCAAGTAAATTTTAGAATTCATTGCAACACTTCGAAGAAGTACCTCTGTATTCGAATAACAAACTTTTGTGATTATTTTTTATAGATTTGTTTCATTTCTGTAATGTGTGATACCTGTTCGGAATTTCATTAAACCAATTTCCCCTTTTTTTTAATGCCATTAACGTCGCAAAATACATAGATACAAAAGGAGAATACTGTTATCACATTTGCAATAAATTCAATATTTTTATTTAATGCATTCATAGCGAGGAAAAGGGAAAAAAAACAGTTTTGAACAAAATTAGTTCTCTTACGTGACTGGTGGAAAAGATTAGATTCGGCGACATAAAATCTTTTTCACTTATAAACATTTCACTTATAAAAACATTTCCAATTTCAAAACTTTTTAAACATTTTTTACGGCTGTTTTCTTAAATATATATATATCGTCTGCTTTCCTTAATAGCACATCTACCTTCTCAACTTTTCGAATTGCAATTAATAGTGATGAAAACGAATCCGAATATGTTGTTAGCATAGATAAATTAATAGGAAAAAAATACAGGAAATAATTATCTATTGATTTTTCCTGCTTCTTGCTTGCAGTACCATTAAAATGAGTACTAAGAGTTTGATATGTTTATGTGAGCAATATGTTTTCCTTCTGGACATCTAATGTCACTGCAAATCAATTTATCACTAATTGGCTTTCCAATATGGGGTTAGAATTCTTTTTTTAGTCTTTGGAATGCTTTTGTGCTAACTTGATTGTTTACGAAAGGATTCTCAGCCGATATATTTTTGGAACTTGATTTTTTTTATCTCTAATTTGGTGCTATCTAATCAGAGATTTGTTGTTCTAAACTTGCGCTGTTATGAAAAGTATGAATTATTTAGTAAATAATTTATTTGATTCTTAAACTATATGATATACTTTTTATACTGAAAAGGTAATTTAGTGAATTAAACATTAAAGCTGTTTGAAATATATATATATAAAAAAATAATCGAATTGTTTTCGGGCTTCAAAATAGTTCTATATAATGATTTAAAGGTTTTTAAGATTCTTTCTATTACAAACGTATATTGTGAAAAAAATACTGATGTATTTATTAAAAATTTTCTCTTTTGTTTTTTGCATAAATGTCGATAATAATATAAACATAGTTTAATTGTTTGCAGATTCTTAAAACTGTCTCAATTATCTTTCATTAATAAGAAAATTGAATTTTCTGGAATTATTCTTGTGAAATTAAAAATTTAGTAACATGATTCTTTTAATATAAAGAACAGACAGATTACTTCTTTAAGACAAAAGAAATTTCTGTTTAATTTTTTTAAAAAAAAATATTTATTTTTTGGATTCGATTAAGTCGTCCAACAACATTCCTTTTAAGACACTACTTTCAGACAGATGGCGCTGATAAGGAAAATTGATATTACCACTGTATGCTGCCATCTATTAAACAGCATCAAAAGAAATTTGACGCTGATTCAAAGGTGCTGCCGCGTCCGATTATCTTCATCATTTTGTATCAAATTGTCACCGTCGATGAGCCCTGGATTCATCATTATGAATCAGAAGCGAATGAAAACACTGGCTTACTTCCATTGAATCTGATCTAAAGTAGGCGAAGAGGGTCTCATCAGTTGCAAATGTAATGGCGACGATTTTTTCGGGATGCAAAGGGTTTCGTACTCATGGACTTCTCTGCAAAAGGAAAAGCGATTAATGGTCAGACAATTCCGTGGTGTGTTATTCAATCCTCCTTTTCTATTCCTAACGTGGGTTTTTTTTGAAACCATCTTCGTATTTGTATAATACTTTTCCCACATTAATGTATGTGAAAGGCATGTTTATATGTTCTTTAGTTACTATGTAATAAAAGAAACATTGAATACTAATTCAGATATTGTACTTCACTAATTTAAATCTGAGAACGAATAACTTTTTTTATCGTTTGAATCGCTATTTTACTAACTCTTTTTGTAATATCGATGAAATATAATCACTGTGCTACATTTTAATAGCGTTAAATGACATGTTTTATATATATTGGACTTTTTTTTCTTTCCGGCTTGAAAACATTTGTGTATTACACGTATCTAACAATTATTTCTGCTTCATTACGCAACGAACAGACAAAAAAAAAAATGAATGAAAATTCATTACTGTCTGCACGATGACAAAACCCCTTTAATTAAATATTTCTGTCATTACGCTAAGGTAGTAATCATAGTATCATTGATTATGTCATTTTGTGGTACTGTCATTGTAAATAATACGAAATGACATGTAATATCAGAAGCAGAGTCACGAAAATATGTCTCTAATAACGATTTCATCTTACTCAAGATTCGACACTTTTATGTCTTGAAGAATTCGTGTTCCAGAAGAAAGAAAACATCCCGTGTTTACTGTGATGGTCGTATTCTTAATGAATAGCTTTACGGATCTGTATAATTTAATTATTATTCTTAATAATCTCAGTAATTATATGTGTTTGATGCTAAGTAAAAATGTTTTGTTGTCAGTTATTAGCGTAGGAAAATAGAATATGTTTTGTACTGTACTTTGTTAAACGACAAAAAGAACCGCAACTTTTGATAGGCTTGGTGCTTTGATGTTAAGGTCTGTCTTCACGTAATGTTGAAGAATTGGACCCGAACCTGGAACTGATTTTCTAATAACAAAACGCTGGAACAATAATTTTATCATCTGACTTTAAAACCTTTTAGAAAGTAGAGTATTTTACAAGATCATTCATTTCTGTCTGAATCAATTCATATTATCTAGCGTAAAATGGGCTCCATATTCTTTTCTTATGCTGTGATGTAGAATGCCTTTTGAGCTTTACGTGTTCAAAACAAAAATTGCACATTTTTGGGATGTTTCTAAATTTAAAGAGTATTGCATCATCAAAGGATGCTCGCATTACAACGTCACAAACTTTCATGAAAATTGGAAAAAATTTCTGTCTGAAAACGTGTTGCAATTTTTAATGTTCTTTGAGAGTTAGCGGAAACAGCTTTAAATTAAAATTTTCTTTTCGTACAGATAGATTATCAAGTCCTCTAGGCAGGTTGGTGTTAATGAATCGCATGAACTTCATAGTTCCCACATATCTTGATTGTTCATTATAAAGGATAGTAACGTCGATCTCAGAATGCAAATGTAATTGCTTGAGATTCTAATTATATTTGCTCTTATACTATAGGTAAAAATTCGGAATTTTTTTTTCATGGTTTTTATTTTTTTAAAACTTCCGTTTTATACTCAAATAAACTTAGAAGTGAATTTTTAAGATATTATTTTAGCTATAAAACCTTGTCTGATTTACTTAATGTTTTTATAATTATGTTTGTTTCACCGAATTTAAACGATAGTTTTTATTTCCTTAGATTTGTTGAGAAAATGATGTTATGAATCATATTTATTGTGAGTTATTTATTGAATCATCATGATAAATTTTGTAGCACATTTATCGAACACAAGTATTACAAAACATCACCTTTATTTAAATTATATGCTTTATAGAATAAATTAGATGAATTAGGACATTTTTTTGTATCTTATTTGGCTTTTGAACAAACTGTTTACAAAACTATTTATGAAATGTATGCATTTTTTGTGAGTATGTGTTTTTTTGTGAGTGTATATGTTTCTGGATTTTGAAATTACGGGTGAGACGCGTTTCTGGGATACTCTAGAAATCTTTCTCTACTTTCGACTCTCCTTTTCAATTATTCCTCCCTTTTTTTTTTCCATTTTCTTTCTAACGTTTGGTTTTGCAGTAACACTTTGTGTGACGCAATATATCCGTAACTGCCTCTTGCACCGTAAATATATCCGTAACTGACTTTTTTTTTCCCAAAAAATAATTTTAGGATTTGTTATTTTTCTGCTTTGAATAACTTACATTTTTAAAAATTTTATTTGCCCCTGCTATTACTGTTTTTAATCGTAAATACTCTGTTTTTAAAAGAGTTTTTGAACGTTTGCATATGATGCTGAATCATTTGCGCAGCATCATAACATGGATTTTTATAAATTGTTTAGTGTAACTTCTTATTGAACAGTTTAAATAAATAAATAAATTAGAACTTACTGTAAATCGTTCGGGGAATAATCGGGACGTAGGAGAAGCAGAGAGGATAAAATGAAGAGGAATATTCCTCGCAAATGGAATGGTCGTAAAAAATGAAACGGGCTTAGCAAAAATGTGGTGGATATTATTTTCAATGATTGATAGGTATATTTTAAAACACGAGTAATGTGTGTGCACTGTTCGCATTTTTTGTTATTATTATTTGGTTGTTGTTCAAAATAAATAATGCATTTGAATGCCAATTTTTTTTATTTTAAGAAATAGGACTTGATCATGTAAATGTAATTTTTCAGTCGGAAGACCGCATTGTGATATTTAAAATCTTATAAGATCGTACTAGTTTATCTGTAGCTTTATATAGCCATAATCCAGAGACCTCAATTAAATACACTTACAAATGTCTAAAGCATTTTTTAAATTTATAAATATCTTCAACATTAATTTTGAAATTTATTAGTTCTTATTAGGTTTTATAGTTTAAGTATCAATTAACAACGAAAGTTAACGTACAATGTATGCTGTAATCCAATACATAGAAGTAATTAAATAGACCATGGAAACATAGAGTTAACCAAGAAGACCCTGGATATAGTCAACATAAAAAATAATGTTCTAATTATAGTTGACATGTTTGTTAATATTTTATAACGGACTATCTAGAAACAGCTGTCATGCATTTTAATTTAGATGACAAATTTTGGGATTAAGTCATTAGTGATCAACCATGTTGTGACAAAAATTAAAACATTTCCAATACAAAATTTTGATCGCTGACTAAATATTCGTTGACTTAATAAGTTAATAAATAAAAATAATGCTTGAGAAGATATCGAGTAACATATCAGTGTTACTTTTACATTTTAAGGCAACAGAATTGTTGTAGAAGATCGAGCGTAACTATAATTAATTTTACCCCACATAGTTAACATTTAAAATTAATTATTTCTCGATTTCATGCATTTTTTTTTTTTGCTATGAAACTATTCATTCATCAGATGTAAAAGAACCTAAACCTCAAACAAAATAATTTACAACTCGGAATGTTTTTAAAATCTGAACCATTACTTGCAATTTGTCTATTTTTTTTCCATAAGTTCTTTTCGCTACCTTGCCATCACAAAGCATTTTTAATTAATAAACAACTCCGTGGACCAATTAACTAGATTTTTTTTTACCTCTGCATATCATTAACTCTCCCCTTTTTCAAGAATTAGCCGCAATTAATCTCGGGGTGTAGTGAAACAACAGTTTTCAAGACACACAAGGTAAATTAGGTTATTGTTTCTGCGAGTCGACGGCGAATGCTTCCTTTAGAACAGTGAAAAATGGCGCAGTTGAACCCGAGTTCAATTGCTAACGTAAATTTAATTACGTGGGCTATTTTCCTCGCTGTCAATTTTTTGTTGATTTTCCAAAAGCCATCAGGCAAAAGACATATATTGAGGCACTCTGGTATACATCATTTTATAATAAACGCAGTACATATATCAAACATTTTCCCCATAAGAAATAAAGGGGAAATTATTAATCCGCTCCCATGAAAATTAACCCTATTATTATTGCCATAATTTACACCGATGAGGATGTATAAAATTATTTAAGGGGACATAATACTTTAAAAATGACCAACATATGGAGAAAAAGTATTGCTTTACTTTAATCGTATGACTTTTCTAAATATACGCTATAATATTTGGCAAGCTGCAGTACTTTGTAAATTTTTTAAATATTCTTTAGCAAAGTGTTAAGTTATGTTATTGTCCTTCATAACTTTCAACTGATTTGTATTTTTCATGACGGTCATGTATTTTAAAATGTTAAAGATTTTTTTTTCTAATCATTATTAAATTTCCAAATTCTTTTCTTGTTATTCTGTGTAATAAGTTAGACAATTCTGTATGAAATAAGGATTTAAATAGAGTTATTTTTTTATAAATACGCAAAATTGAGTTTGTTTTTTACTGATTTTCGTAGTGCCTGATAGAAAAAGAATGAAAAAAGTATAAATAAAACTAGTACAACTATTCACATTTAAATTGGCTCCTAAATAATAAAATGTTCTGCTTATTTTACTATCAGCAAAACTGGATCTAATCTAATATATTCTGTAAACAAGATCCGAATTAATTATCAGCTCTTAGATGATTACTACACCTTCTCACACCCGTATCGTTCGCTCATCAATCTCACTAACCTTATACGAGGTGCATCTATTAAATAACGAGAGTGATACTGTTAAACATTTTATTTTTGTCATACATATTTATTTATCACTTTCAATATACACCCCTCTATCCCTACAAAGCTACACGCGAATCTTCCAAAACAGTGCAGGAAGTTTTCTTTTGTCAGCTCCTTGCAGGACACGTGTCGCTTTCGGTTTCACAGCTTCAACGACTCAAATCTTGTTCCTTTTTATGCAGATTTCACCTGGAGAAACAGATAGAAGTCGCATGGCTCAAGATCCAGTGAATAAGACGGATGGTCTAACACTGAAATGCTATATTTGACTAGAAACCTCTTAACAGACAATGCGGAATGAGCCGGCGCATTGTCCTTGATAGAAAAATTTGCAGTACGGATTCTTTGTCAATTCCTACAGTCTCAGCAATCCCTCGAATGATTAACTGCCGGTCAGATCAAGCCAGATTAACGATTTTTTCGCTATTGTCATTCATTTTGGAAGTGGGAGGCGGTTCGGGTATGAATCCTTTTCAACGTCTGCCCGGCCATCTTGAAAACGCTTAAACCATTCAAAAACACGTGATGGCAACAAACATTCATTGTCACTCTTTTCTTTCAATAAATTATAAGTCTCGGTAGCGGAATTTCCAAGTTTCATGTGAAGTTTCACAACAATTCGTTGCTCACTTTCCATTTTTCCGGTGAGGCGAAAAATAAATAACTCTAATGCGAATGAAAACTACGGGTATACGGATTTGTGTTTACAGAAACGAGAGGCACTGTATTAGAAAGAGAAGGCTTCACGGTAAACAGCTGTCAGTCACTGGCGTTTGACGCATGCGTGTTTCTTCTGTAGCAGCGTCAGTCTTGTTATTTAAAAGCCAGATCTCGTATTATCTCTTGTCACTCTAATACTTTCAATTCTGCATACCAGAGTATTTTTTACTCAGCACACTTCTCGTATAATAATGCTAATTTACATAAATTACGATTCTTTCACAAGACGAGGTTCTCAATTAAATAACCAAAAAAGTTGCCCAAAATGTTAGTTAAAGGGAAAAGTGCATGAGATCTCGTTCCCAAGAAATCGCATCTAAGCAGGACGTTTATGTCAAGTTTGATTTATTTTAAAGTGGTCGTATACGAAAGTACCTTTACGTTTCTATTCCATTAACAAAATATGCCCGTTTTGACGAAATGAAAAATTTATGAATTGTGTGATTTGCAGTAAAAAAATTATGAAAGAGATGTTAATCAATTTTTGAAGTTTCTTCCCAAATTTGGGCCAGTTATTTTATAAAGACGAGGGATGTTGTTTTAAAGAACTGCCTCCCCCCTTCCAATCATAATATTATGCATTTGTAGCAAAGTGTTTCTGGATGATAAATATTGTCCAAATGAATTATTTTGGCTGTTATGAAAATACAGCATCCTATTTCAGCGAAACTGAAACATTTATTGAAATTTATATCTAACATCTGGGATACATGTATTTAATTTCAAAGAGCCACTAAGAAGATGTATGTTTATTGTAGTAACGCGTTTCTCGGTATTAAATAATGTGAATAAAATGACAGCGTTTCTTAAGTTCAACTTCGGCATCTTATAAACGAACTGTTTTTACCACTTAAAAATGTCGTCTGGTTGCTATATAACGTATTAATTTTACCGTGTTTAATTCTACTTAGACAAAAAAATGTGTATTCACTTTTCGTAAGTTATCAATAGTTTGTGTTCATTGTCATGCAACACTGATCCGTCAGCCTACAACTTTCACATATCCAATTAAAAACTTTATGTAAAGAATGAAGTTTATGACATTCAAGGAAGTTCATATCACTGTCAGAGGTTCGTTCTTATGACAGCTACTCTTTCGTTATTCATTAATAATATCCATTGCATAGTAATGCGCTAAGATATACAAGAATGCATAAGTATGGTACGCATTTTCTATTAACAAACCTTTCGTGAGTTGTGTCATTGTTTTTCCAATATATTTACTTCATATTGTTCGCAAACTTGTTATAAACTATTTCAGTGCATTTCATTTGAATATACTATACAATAATAATTTGATATTTAATGTAGATTCTCTCTTCAACAAGTCACATTTAATAGCATAGAAAACTGGCATTTAAAATTTTTTTTAACAGAAAACATGTAAAAAAGATTTTATGCAATAAAAGTCATTCTAGCAAAAGAGAAACATGTCGGAATTCTGTTTCATACATGTCACGGTGATTGTTTTGAGGTTGTGGTATTGACTTTCCGGCGAGCACAAATCTTCGGTGAGGTTATGATGTTTGCGATGCAGTGTTTGCACTTTCCTCAGGACACCTAAAGTTAATCGCCATCGAAAGTTCTTTCTGAAGCTTGTTGACCTCTATAATATTAGCCCATAAACTAGTTCATGTAATAACTCAGTCCAGAAAATTGTAATATTTTTCGGATTTTCCGTTCGAAATTGATTTCTAACTATCACTATGAACCCATTCTTCATTTGTTAGTAAAATGACGGATTTATCTTATTCTGATACATTATTGTGTGTAATTCCTATTTTTAAAATAAATTGTTATCTTACTCGGTTAGAATATCCTGAGATATATCCCCTTTATTGCATATTTCTTTCAAAATAAAGTCGTTGAAAATGGTTGTCTTAAAGAGTAAAAATAAAGTTAAAGCCTTAAGTTTCAGTTCTTTAAGCATATTTGTATTAGATGGATTATATAATCGTTTGGTAATTTCAAATGACGTTTCTGCCATCGTTATGTCAGATCATGATAGTCTAACGATCATGACCACGAGCTCATGGATGGTGACGTTCCTATCGTGTCCTAGGTTCACGTCCTGTATCAACCAAAAGTCGTTTTTTTGAATAATGGGTTGCTACTCATTAACATCAACTAGGCCATAGGTCCCAAAATATTTTGGCCTACCACCCGTTTCTCCGGAAAAAAATGACTCACGTTTATGTAATCAATAATCTAGTTGTGAGTTTTTAGATCTTCAATAAATATTTAAAAATACTTCTAAATGTCAGAAAAGGATAGAAATAAATAGTACGCATAAACATTGACACTTTTAATTGCATTCATTCAAAAGCAATAATCTAGCTTTGAGAAGAAAAGTAGGAAACTTCACAGAATTAGCATTTTCACGGCAAAGTCATACTGGCGGGTCGGCCGGAACCTTTATATTGTCACGACTTGTCCAAACTTCTAACTATACGCTTGGTAGATCTTGATTGAACATTCCCTCAGGGGTTTGCCTTCTTTTTACGGGAATCATAATCCTGAGGCACTTTAGTGGTATTTTATTAAAAAGCATTTCTGTATTTCACTTGGTGTGTGAGTGTGTGTGTCATCAAATTTTCGATCGTTAATTTAACCAACTTCTCATTAAGCTAGAGCTCTGAAACTTTGGGAATCGTTCTTACTCGCCTAACAATGCAATATTTAGATATTTGCGACAAGTTTTAACTAATATTTCAATAATTTTTAATAACGTAATTTATGTAATAACCTTGCGCCATCTATGTAAGATATATTGAATTACGCAGAGAGAGTGATCTTAAAGACGAGAGAGAGAGATGAGGTTTTTTACAAAGTTTTAACTAATATTTCAATATTTTTTTCATTAAAATTTGCCACCATTTAAAACGTTGGTTTTTTTTTATCCCGATTTATTTCTTTCCTATAGGGTTTACTGTCTTTGGTAGAGGATGTGCCTTCGGGATATCCATTCGAACATTTTCTATTTTAGAAGCCATCTGGCGTCCAACAGGGGTACTTTTTGAACCAGCTTTGTATTGTGCGTGTTATAACATGGATAAATAATGAAGTAGACATTTAAAGAAAAAAAATTACTATGCTCTACAATTTGTAACAGTTTAAGTCGGTTGTTTGGTGGATTTGAATTAAAATGGCTGTAGAACTACTCCTAGTCTACTGACGACGGACAGCATAATTTTGAACCATGATCAAAACATTAGGATGTTGCATAAGATCATACTTTTCTCTTCTAACCATCATAACAGTTCTTGGAAGGGTTTGGAGGTGCAGTGGAACCTAATGTATTGCTGCATACATTATTTCTCAAGAAGATCTACAGTTCAAGTAGGTCTCCTCTATGGGAACTAAAGACCAATGAATTGTTATGGTAAGCAAAATTAATTGTAGGTAATGAATCTTTCTTATTGTAGTAATTGATACACTGAAACTTGTGAAACAATTCAAAAAGGCACTTTTTTAGCTATTCACGTTTTTATATTTTTAGTTTTAAATGAAAAGGATTCAAATTTTTTATTTTACAAATTGATTTAAATTTTATTTTACATGAGATTGATTCAAGTTTAACTTTACAGAAAAACGATTCAAGTTTAACGTTACAGAAAAACGATTCAATCTTAACTTTACGAGAAAATTATTCAAAGTTTACTTTATACAAGAAATGACTCTTATAAACTTTGAATTATTAAAACTCAACAAGCAAAATTTTCATAAAGTTTATGACTTAAAGAAAAAAAATCGTTGCATTTTACAAGGAGAAGTGATTCAATATAAATTATTTTTAAATCTCTGAAAACGCAATGCTTCTGTTACGTGTTTCTAAATTCCTAGTGCGGTACGTTAATACTATATACAATTCAAAATTTACTTCACAAGAAAGTTATTCGTATTTTATTTTACTAGAAAATGACTCAAATTTTGGATCTTTTAGGTGTAATAATTCGTATAAGGTGAAATAATTTTCTGTTATAAAGTAAAACTTGACAAAAAATATTATTTAACATTAACATTTTATTGTGGGGTTATTTGATTGCTATTTAATGTTGTATTTATAAGGAACAGAAGGGAAATTGGCGATGGACCTCGAAATTTTAAATCTGGGTTAAGAGACGAGGACATCGCATTCATTCTCTGTATGTTCTTTTTTTCGTGTTTAGAATAAATTTAAGTAAATAATTCGCACAGCTTAGCCAGATTTGGCTCTTGCGCCATAAACCCTAGCTGCCACATAAACTCCACATCATAGTGAGAATTTGGAGTTTCTATAGATTTACCGCGCATCATGCACTCTACAAGACAGGTCTTTAGTTCTATCTGGACTCGATCCCACGATTCGATGGCATCAACGCCGGGCGTTAGCTCGCGATCATGACCATTTGGCTACAGCAACCATATTTTAACATCTGAAGAAAAATTTAACATTTCTTGTGAAGTTAAACTGTACAAAGTGGTTTAAGGCAAATTATTTTTAAGCTACTAAAAATACATTGCTTCGAATGTGTCTGTTAATCCCATGTATGACACTTGATCATTTTATCACTTCGGTGCATCACATATCACGTTTGTTAATTGTCAGTGCTGTATTTGAGATAATAATTCATATTATATTTTGTTCGTCTTGACTCACCATATGCCTCTGTATTTGAAACACTTTATCCCACTCTAAATTGATGCCCTTAATCTTTTTAATCAGACACACATTTTCTCAAAGTATCCGAAAGTAAACCGAATCTATCACTTTTCAAGGTTGTCTTTCAATAAAGCTTGACTATTTAAAATTTACAACTTAGCAAGAACACGATTCGCTTATTGTCTCATTGAGCAAAGAATCTTTTTTGTTCACTCATCCATCAAGTCGAATTAGTTTGCAACGATCGACCGCATTTCCTTTTCTTATTTGGTTAAGAGCTTCAACTTGTTTAGGTGTAATAAAGCAGCTCCGATGCTATCAACTGGTAAAATTTATAGGTGTAATGGTTTTAACTCGGTTCCTTGAACTGAAAACGAAGAGAGAAGATTTGTTACAGTTAGAACTGTTTTGTTTGTATCAGGATCTTATTCGTTAACAGTAATGGCCATGCGATAAAGAAGTAGGGAAAGAAAGTAACAGTGACTAAGAGAAACCTAGGGAGTGAATGGTGTGTAGGAATGCAGTCGGAAATACGAATTCATTTTCTCTTAGTTACATGGTAACTACAATCAAAGAGCATTGTCACATTTCTCGTGTCGTTATTAAAATTCGTTACATTGTGCAACGCAAAAGAAACGGTTTGAAAAAAAAATTGATTAAAGTAATGTAAATTGTTCCTTAAATTTCATCTATCACAACCGAGACATTATATTTATCTTTTTCCTTTCCAATGGGATTAGACCCGTGTGGTGACGGGAACGACAGAATAGTCCCATTGTAGCTCATGCATGTTGTAAGAGGCGACTAAAATGGGTACTCAGCGTCTAGGGGTATGGCCGTGCACCCTGCTCCTGGGGATCATATCCGGGGACTCAGGAACTTGCCTTCTTTTGGTAATTACGGGCATCCAAATGATATTTTTCTTTCCCATGAGGTTTACTGTCTTTAGTAAACACGGGTGACGCGCCCCGAGATCCTTCCTTCGATCCTTCTTTATTTTCGACCCTCCTTCTTGTCAACCAATTTGTGCATGTTCTTCAATTTCTTCTCGTCTGGACCACAGTTAAATCTTGTTCGGCGCAGCATAGTCATATCTGGCTCTTACGCCAATAAACTTTACATTCACTCACTCCCATGGGGTTTACCATCTTCAGTAAACAACAGGGACTCTTTCCCGAGTTACCAAAGCGATTCTTTTCTAGTTTCGATCCTCCTTCTTGTCAACCTATTTTTATCTTTCTTCTATTTTTTAAAACGTCTATATCGCAGCTATACCTTGTTTAACACAGCATAGCCATATGGCTCTTGTATTAAGACAACATAAAGGGTAACTCACTGTAGTATTGATCATTTTCCCATTTGCTAAGAAGTTTTAAAGTAAAGAGCCCTTCACACCCATCATCTAAATTGTTCATGTCTCAACTACCGTCTTCGCCTTCTTTGGAGCAGATTCACCAGAATCAACAATTTTTTTTGTTGCTTGTTTTCGTGTAATTAATACTGAATCAAGGTCTCATCAACTCTGGTAACTCAACGCGACAGCAAATACAATTTTTATTTGTCAGCAAAAGGCTTCCAAATCAAAGCTAAACAATGAATTAGTGTCAAATTAGCTTTAACGCCATTTAACATATGGCTGTAAGCAATGGTAATACCAACTTGCCTTAAAAACGCTCTCTGTGGCCAAAAACAAGTATTTTTTAAACCACCCTTGTTACATTGGGCTACTCGCTATTTTCACTTCCCTAACTTCGGAGACTTTATAGTAATTTGAAATTGCCTAAAATCATTCTTTCCAACGAAAACGAAATGTGATTAAGTAAATTAGATGAAGGTAGAAGTGAATTTAATTAGAGACAATGATATTGAAATTGAATTGAAGAAATATGAATGGAGATATAAGATACGACGACTTGCTGTTAGATAATTGTAGATTGGATTGAAGCGACAAAATTAGCTTTTTAGAATGATGCGAATCCTAGTTAAAGTGTTGAGAAGTGTTTGAATCAGAAAAAGGTGATTAGATAAGCTCAGATTTTGCATTGTTAGAGAATATTCTAGAATTGATGAATTAATCGGTATTCGAGAGGGATTGACCTTATCAATTGATCAGTGGCGGTTGAGTTGAATAATGCAGAACAGTCGTCACACTCTTATTTTTCAGATGACCTTAGTATCACAGATTCTAACCCTTTTACGTTCAATATATCTCGTACTCAATATGCTTAATTTTTTTTATCGAATTTTATTTTTATTTACTTTTAGGTTGAGATTCTCATCTTTTTTTTTTTTTATTAATTATATTCTGACGGTAGTATCAAAGCATTAATAGGAATTTCTAAAACAGAAAAATGGCAAGGTCAGTTTCTTTTGTCTGTATTAAATTAAGGTCAAGGAATTTTTTTTGTCCCTTATTCGAAATCAGAATTGGCCCCTGAGATTATTAAAAATACATTCTCTTACAAATAGTCTTTGGGAAATATTTTTCACTGTTTAGTTTTGTGGCATTCTAGTAAAATGAAAGATTTTTTTAAAAACTTTTTCTTTCATTACATCAATTTCCTCCCCAAACAAACATAAAAAATATTTCTTTAAAAAACCAATAAAATTGATTAATAAAATGAATCCGATCTTTTGATTTTCAAGTATGAAATTACCTTTTTGCAAATGTAGCGAATATAAAATAACATGAGTTTCAACATCCTCCATGCTCCAACATTTTTTATTCTAACGGGAATGAATTAATCGATGTGAAGAAAGCAATCGTTATACAGATAATGATCATGTACAGTGAAGTTAAGAGTGCGGTAGCTCTTCAACAACGACAGGGTTGACGACTGCCTTTAATAAAGTCAGTTTTAAAAGCTCTTAATAATCGATCCGATGAGGAATTCCTTCTCGGCTCCGTTGTCTAAGGCATCAACAGCGATGACCGGAAGAGTTTTCTTCCTACGCATGGATTGAGAGTTCGAATCACTCATCAACGAGATCAATCAAGAGTCTGTCGTGGAATGAAAAACAGCAAAAACAGGAAAAAACGTTGACACATTTTAAAGTTCTAGATTCATCAATTTTTGACAATTTCAGTGATGAAATGTAAAAATAATAATACAAGAAAAGTTTATAAGGTTTTTATAAACTTAATATGTTAGTCTGGACAATTGAAAATTAAACAATTGTCAAGTCATGATAATTAAGAATCAATTACTTTTTTTTCATAAAAATTTGCATTAAAATGATATGCGAAAAAGTTAAATTTGATAATTATTACGTTGATAATTTTCATTTTTAGTGCAAAATAGATTCCCAGCTGTAAAAAGACGGTTAAATTCGATTACTGAATCCAAAGAATAAATTTTTGTACCATTTCATATAAAACCCATCCTGGCTAAATTCTTATAACATTCACACTTATAATAGAACGTTTTGAGGTTTTGTTTTTCCATTCATTCCCGTAGTATAAGTTAAGTATTTTCTCTGTGCAAAAATAGATTTCAAAAAATAACTGAATACCTTATTTATACTGTCAGAGTGTTGAAATTAGCAAGTACTGAGTATATGCGATTGAACAGTTATCAGTATTTGAATTAAAAAATTGTTAAATGTGATGAATATTCTTAAATATAGAGATATTTTCGCTCGTGAAATTTCTAATATTTAATGCATATTATGTTAAAAAGGCTATTTTCAGAAAGTTTGAATATTACTCAATATCACATAAAACTCTTAGGAGTTCGCAATATTTCTCTTATTTAATGGAAATGGAGAATCGCCTTATGTAGTTTTACAACTCAGATGAATTTGTTTCGTGAATTTGATAACAATTTAACATTTCTGCCTCTACTTTATTGATTTATCGATACAGGATGCTAAATATGTGGGAATGTGACAGGTTGACATTCACTAAGCAGTTATGACGAGCATTTGTGAGATATTAAATCTAATTAGATGTGCTCTGGCGCTTTAGATGCGAAATAAATGTAGTTAAATTAGAGAACATAGCAATAATATCTTATGAAAATGGCTATTGCGCGAAATTATACTGCGAAAAGTACTGAAAATTGAAATGACCTTCATTTCGTATTAATATGAAAATTAAGGTAACTGAGACCTTAAAATACTTGCCCTTTTCTTAATACGCCTTGCCCTTTTTTTTTTTTATTTTACTTTGAAATTTAGAGGTTGTTTTTAGAATTTCAAAAATAGAAGGCTAAAAAATTAAAATTGTAAAATTTTAAACAACTATACCACAACATAGAGAAAAATATCTCTATTTGAGTTTTCCTCAAAATGTGATTTTTTTTTTTTTTTTTTTTTTTTTAAAGATTCAAGTACACTTTTTTTTATCCTCAATGCTGATATTTTCCACATTATAAAACGGGATTTTCTTTTGATAAACACATACAAATTTTTGATAAACACATACAATTTTTGATAAACACATTCAAATATTACACAATATTTAAAGAAAAAAATATGGCAAATTTGAGGCATAAATTTAACAAATTCAAGTTTTGAAACAATAATTATGTTTAATGTATAGAATATTATGTTTATAAGTACTCTGGACTTTTAAAAGTTTTAAATGCTGTAGAAGTGATACAAGATGTACCTATGACCGCAGTAACCTAGTGGTCATGGCTGCGGACTCGCAGCCGGCGGTTGTCGTCGAATTGTGGGTTCTAGCATTGATGCCACAAAAGATCCGCCATTTCGCCGGAGCTTATGCACGTTGAATCTGTCGAGGGTCAAAAATATCCATGGCAAGGTGTGGAAGTTTAGGAGAGTTGGTGTCAACTCAGGTGTCATCCTCGTTACTTGATCGAGGTTCAAAATTGCGAGGTCCGTCGTGTTGCTTCAGGTGCAACATTAATAAATCCAATCCAAGATGTGCCAAATGAAAGTACTCGACTTACAAATACAAACGCAACTATTTTTTGTTCATTAATTGCTTGTGGCCGCGGTGGCCTAGTGTTCAGGATTTTGGATTCGTGGCTGGCGGTTTTCGTTCAATCGCGGGTTTCAGCCTTGGTCGCTAATGTCAAAAAGTCCGATCGAAACTTGGAACACATTTACAGGCAGAAAATTGTTCCAAGCTCATGAAAGTTAGTGATGTTCATCAATCAATGATGCAGTATTCTTAAGATTTAGGAATATTCCAAAACTGCGCTCTTTTTCTCTTGAACACGTAAATTTCAAAATCCATTTAGCATTGCGATATAGGGGAAAACATGGAACATATTTTACATCTGCAAAAAAAGAGATTGATTATAATAGAAATAAGTAGAATTACAAAAATACACTGCTGAGACTGACTCCAAGATTAGGCATCAATCGAATAATTGTTGCTAAACACGGGTGACGCGTCTCCGGAATATCTTAACGTTCCTCCTCTATTTGCAACTTTCCATCCCGTCAATCGATTTTTACCTTTTTCCCGCCTTTTCTAGTGCTTAGATCACATTTACAACTTGTTTGGGAGCAGCATAGTCATACCTGGTTCTTGCACCATAAAATCCATCATCATTCACTCTCTAAATAATATAGTTGTAATTAGTACCTTTTTTCTCCCTGTTTTGTTCTTCTGAAATACATGATTACATTTTTTATTCTTCTCAAGCTGCGAGTTGTAAATGCGTATAGTCGAATAAAAGAACTGTTTAGTTCTTAGTTTGATTCTTTTTTTTTTTTTTTTTTTTGTGAGTATGGTCCTATCTATAGACATTTACTTGAAGGAAAACTGAAGAACTCCACCTGGATTTCACAACTTGAATATAATTGAAAATGATTTGACCAGTGATAAATGTCACATGTCTTTAGATAGAACGGCTTTTTATAGATAGAATTGTTATTCTGAATTACTCTTGCCGACTAAGAACTGATTTTTTCGCAAAGAAGTTATTGAATGCCCTTGAACGGAGCTCAAAATTATATTTACATGATGCCGAAGAACTTTAGCCTAGTAACTCCAAGAAATAACGCAAACATAGGAAAATTGTTTTTCATTTTGTTGGGCATTTTTTCATCATCTGAGTCATATTTATAATAATTTAAGATCGCTGAATTGCTTAAATATTTTCTGAGGTTCTTACATTTTTTGTGCACTTGTTCATCTTTTAGGGCCTAATTAAAATTTTTAGTTACGTAAAAAAAAATTGCTGTCAATGTGACGTTTAAAAAGTATAAATAAAAGTTACATTCGACTTATATATATAACCCTTCACACTTATATCTGCAAAAAATAATTAAAGAAGAGTAGTAATTTACTTTAATAGAAGATAATTACAATGGCAGGGTTGAACAGCTCGTGCAACTGACGTCTTGAACAAAGGAATGCATTTAATCATATTTTTTACACATCATGCACATTTATTTTACGTGCATAGATTGAAGCTTTGTGATTTATGTATTTTTATAGTCCATCGGAACGAAAATAATATTGCAAAATGTAAATTTGAATTACGACAAGTTTGACAAACGATCAGTCAGTCGTAAGTCATGCAAAAAAAACCCTGTTTTACATTCTATCCAATAAAAAAAAAAAATTACGAAGTATCGACTATTTTAAAAAAGTTCTCGTATCTGAAATACCTCGTATCTGTTTAAGTAATATTATTTTGAATAGTTTTCTTACCTATTACTCATCTATTTATCCATTATTTACAGAAGAGACAGATTTTAAAAACTAGTATAATAATTAAATATTCCTTAAAAATAAATAATTAAAATATGTGTGTGGGAAAGTAAATAACAAATTTTCGGCTTTTTACATCTCTCTCGTAGTATTTTGAGTTTACTATATTTAAACTTAGAGTAAAACAGTATTTATTATCTATATCCTACTAGTTAAAATTACTCACTGAAGCTATATTCATAACTCTTTTTAGAAATATTTCCTCCAATCACTGATATTTTTGAAAGAATTGTATAAACACTTACTTTCTTAGATTAGTAGCTCTCTTGTCACTGAAGTTGTTATTCGAGAACTTCCATTTTCTGTTTTTATCTAAACATCAAAATTGTGTAAAATATTGCGTGTTTCAACTTTACCGAACTAATCCCTTTCCGAGATAGGAATTTCAAGAATACTCAAAAATAATTATGTTTGTGAAGAGTGTTTTCTCTGGCGAATTTTGTGAACGGTTTCACATATCCTCCTTTACGTACAGTGCCATTACTTTCCAAATAAACTGTTGTTTTAAACTACTTAGATTGTTTGGTTTATGTTTGGCTCTTCTAAATCTCCGAGTTGTGTTGAGATTTATGCTGTGCAATAACGGCTGCAATAATAATTTATCTGCAGATGACACTGACAAACTATAAAAACATTTTTAATTTAAAAATGGTCTAGACGGTTTTTTTAGGTTTCAAATGATTTTATAAACAGATCGATAATTAAATATTCATCTGAAAATAGTCTTTACTGGTGGTTTTCGAACTTTTTCAAACGTTCCATTTTGGTTGGAACGAAGATGGAATTCTTTAAAGCATCTATAGATTTATTGTTTGGGCTTAGGTCATTTTTAGTTTCTTCAAGATACGCAAATTACGGTTTGATGAGAATCACTTTTCTTTTAAATAATACTGTTCTTATAATAAAACCGTAAGTTCTTAAGGTTGCCATTCATTGATGGCAAATGCAAAAATAATTATACGTAATTACATCCAACTCATTTTGAATAAAATACGCTTCATATAAATGTTTTGAATTTATCTAGCATTCCTTATTTTATTTTGGTTTTATTCTTATTAAAATAGGTTAAGCTCCAATATGGCTGACATTTTAATCATTTGTATATTTAACAGAAACATAACAATGTCTATTCGGAGATGAGTGTGACAGAAGAAAGTCGATGAGTGCATTAACGCAATACTGTTCAAGTTAAATATTTTTCCATCTGTTGCAATATCATTTTTAAAGCAAAAAGTTTAAAAAATAATTAAATTTTTAAATTTATTGGGATTGACAATAGCTTTACTTTCGATTATCCAGACTAGCATAGAAAATTCATGAAATACTAAAAAAGGTTTCATTTATTGTTACATTTCTGTACAGTATAAAACATTATCTTCTACAATTTTTTGATTTAATCAAATACATTTAATCAGTGAAATTGGCAAAAACTAATCAATTTAGAAATTTTAAAATATGTAGAATCTCTTTCGGTAGTAGCATCCATAGTGGAGGGACGGTTGACCTTAGTGACGGGTGATTTGATTGCTTTGGTGGGGGAAAAGCCCCACCATAACTTATTTGCTTTTTTAAAATATATTGGCCTTTTACACCAAATTTGATATTTAAACTTATTCTTATTTTTCACTGTTTCTTTGATTCATATTTTAAAATTGTTCTCTTTTAATGATTGATTTTAACGAGTGTTTGGCGCAGCATAGCCTATTGTGGCTCTTGTGTCATTAAAGTCCACAGTCACTCACTCACTCACTTGATTGGTTTGGTTTTATTAACGTCGCACTAGAAGCAACACAAGGGATATTGACGACGAACCTCATAATTTTGAACCTCGGTCAAGTGACGAGGACGACACTTGAGCTGGAACCAACTTCCCTAATTTCCACACCACGCCAACGGACGGGTGATTTGAACTGCAATGTTTGAGTCCAAAGAAAACTCGTCGGTCATCTTTGTCTTGAGCAATGAGTGGAATAATTTTATTAAACGTGAAAACTTTAAACTGCTTTTTATTTTTCATAACAGTCATGTATTTAAAACGGTAAGAATTGTTTTGCCATCAATATAGTTTCTAAATGTTTTCTGGTTATTTTGTATATTATGTTTTATAATTTTGTACGTGTAATAATGAATTATTTTTTTTAAAAAAATTACAAAGTTGGATATAGTTGTTTTGTACTGTTTCTTAGTAAAATGATACAAACAAAAATTTTAGAATTGTAATTAACGCTAGTATTGAGAAAAACAAATGTTAAAATTATTAAAATTTGTAGAAGTAGTAAAAGTTTAATATTATTGAAATATTTAGGAAACAAAATTATATTTTGAATAATTGTTTGTTTGAAAATGAAGTTTTTGGATATTTTATGTAAGTTCAAATATAGTGAGCACAAACTTTTTCTTAAAATATCTAAAAAAGAAATTTACTCAAATGATTCCATGACCTCCTAAAGTTCCTTTAATTCGATATTATACTTGGCTCTTCACTTCAGTTGTAAAAAATTAAAAATATAGAAGTATCTTCCAACAAGGTCACCCCCCCAATCAAAAATTTTGTATCTTAGAACAGAAGTGTCCTTTAATAAAAAGTGAGGGGACCGAGACAAAAATAATTATCCATTACAGGAGGTTCTACTGTATTATAATACGATTTTATATTATGTTATTAACTGAATCTGTTATATTACACGTAAGTAATTCATTATATTATTTAATTGCGAGTGTTACCCAATTTTTAAAGAAAATTATTTCAAAATCTTTTTCTAGTACAGTCTCTGTAACTCCTTCTCGCGTTAATTTCACTCTTATAATATTAGTTCTTAAGGCACTTTCCCACAATTAATTATGCATGGGTTTATTTGATCAGTTGGTTAAAGGAATATTGTCAATTATATTAACCTACATTATAGCATTAAAGATTCTGAAATTCACGTCTGAACACACCATACTACCCTTTTAATTATATAATTATTTAATGTATTAGATTTTTGCATTTATTATTATTTTTTTTAGTATCAAGATATTTTTTGCGATAAAATTGCTCTGAGTTTCTCCATAACTAATACTTTTCCTTACGTTTGTATTTTAGAAAGAAAAAAAATTCTGGAGGCACTTTCCCACAATTAATTATGCATGGGTATATTTTATCACCTTATTAACGAAAAACTGCTAATTTGTCTAACCTACATTTCATCATGAACGATACAAGCGTGAATACCGTAATGTCCTTCTTACTATGTTGATATTACTGAAACGACTATATTCATTTAATTATTACCGTGTGTTTTTCGTTGCAAAAAAAAATTTGTTTTTTTCTCTAAAATTAATAAATTCTCTGCGGTTCAGCAGTTATAAAATTTTTGAAGCACTTTTTTCATAATTTAAAATGTTGATCTATATTTAATGAATTTGATAATCAAAATTGTCTTTCTTCGCAAACTTATTCTACAGCATTGAAAATTCAGGTTTTCAAGTTTAAACTCAAAGTTAAACTTTTTCTTATCGGTATGTAAACAGTAACAGTAAAAAACTTCTGACATCATTAAGATGTCATTAAATCTTAATTTTCCGCGTTAGAAAATGTATCGAGTCAGATCTGATTTTTTTTTATCTATTTTTTCAAGAGGTATCAAAATGATTCTGAGGTTATTTTAAGGGGACTTAGTACCTTACGAAATCAAAAGTAGAACATTTTGACAAACTTTTTTCAATTCTTCATAAAACAACATTTTTTGCTCATTTCAGTATAAAACTTTGCCAGTTTGTGTAATAAAGTACATAGTTTAAAATATTGGGTCAAGTTTTGCTATTAAATTAATATATTTTCTTATACAACATGAAATATGCGTACAAAAGTTTGAAAAATAAATTAGCTTACCTTACGTTACCCACAAGATAACTTTTGAAAGATGTACAGTAGAACCACAATTCTTATACCAAATTAAAGCTGAATAATGACCTTATTCTGTAAACCTCAAATTTTAAATTTACCTTACATTAAAAAAATTGAAAAATTAAGAAAGTTATCAAGTTTGTATTTAGTAACTTTTTTTTCATGTATCATGTTATAAAATAAAATCTAATCATCCTATTAACAAAATTGAGGTTCACAGAATAAAGATTTACAAGTACAACACTCGTGTAAAATTTTAAAGCTCTGCATGCAAAAGATTTTTTTTAATCCTGTGAGAAACCGTGAAAATAGCAAACTGAGAAAAAGAGGTTTGTTTACATTGCATTACATAGAACAAGCCACTTTAGACATTTACATTTTTTGTTGCACAGGACGTAATGATTGTCGGATTTTGACGCGGTTTGTTTTAAAATGCTCCTAACATTTAGTACTGTTTTTTAAAATCAAATTTGAAAAATCGAACTTTTGAAGGTGCAAAGGTACTAAGTCCCCTTAATTTGCATAATTTCCCCTTTTTTTCCGCTCGATCCGGATGTATTCAAACTAAAACATTCTATTTTTTTAACTCTTACAGCAAATTTTAGTTATAATCGTGTATCTATTTTTAAAGTCTGTAAAAATTCTAAGCTCCGGAGGACGGGTTCTACACTTCTTAACTCTTTGTCGGTGATCTCTGATGTTCATATGCCTTGACACTATTAATTTATTCTTTCATTCAATTATTTTGTTTGGATTATCTCGTAAATATATCCTTATAAATTAATGATTGTATACATATATATATATTTAAAATACACGGAAGTCTCATTTGCATGTGTGAATACTCGTTCAAGGGACTAATAAATTCATGCTAAAACATATACTCACCGAAATTTAAAAGTTGTTGTTTGAGTCTGTTTTGCTAAATATTTTCTGTCGACTTCTAGCCAATTTATGTTTTACGGAAAATATACATTTAAGCAAGCTGACAAATAAATAGAATTCTTATAATTAAAAATAAATTAAAACTTCATATTGCATAAAAAGGTAATATTTTGCTGCAAAATTTCAGATGTTTAAGGAATTTAAACGATTTTTAGCAAAAATAATATAAGTAATTTTATTGAATGTTGAGCGTTTTTGTGGATTTTTAAAAATTTTGATTGCACATGCACACATAACATATTTGATATATACTAAGTGGGATTGAAAAAATTCAGCACGACTGCATATCACAATTCAAAATGATTCAATCAAAGCATTTCCATCTGTTTC
Source organism: Nephila pilipes (assembly GCA_019974015.1). Taxonomy (NCBI): domain Eukaryota; kingdom Metazoa; phylum Arthropoda; class Arachnida; order Araneae; family Nephilidae; genus Nephila; species Nephila pilipes. Next base: position 280,572 of record BMAW01092194.1, on the reverse strand, counting down.
TCGTGATTTTATTATTATTTGTAACTCAAACGAAAAGAAAAGACTTCAAATTCAGTCTGGTTTTTTTATAGGTTTTTTAAATCCAAATTTCATGTTTTTGATCTGTGTAATACGCAGCTACAGAAAATTACTTTAAAAACAAACTATGAATAAAGGTGTACATTATAAAAATGTTTTTATATTAGAGAAGTGTTATAGTATAAAAGTAATAATTCATTTAGTTTAAATCAATTTAAAAATTTCTTGTGTATATTTTGTGTTTCTCATACGTTTCTGTTTTCATATATTTTTCTACAAATTTTTAAAGGCTAAGATAAACTATAAAACAAACAAAATATGGCCTAATTATGTGTATTAGCCTTAAAAAAAGTATTTAAAATTTTCCACGGAATTTCAAGTAAGATTTAAAACGATTTTTAACGTCGGAATTTAAAAATTTTTAATCTTTACTTGGTAACTTTTTTGCAGTAAAAAGTACAAAAAGTATACGCAACTCTTAAAATTTCTTTATTGCTCTTTTTTTTTCTTTGGGCAATTAGAGGCACACTTAAAAGATAATGAAAAAAGAAGAAAGAAAAAGAACATCGAATCGAAATTACATCACATGAATTGATTTGTCTTAGATTTTTCTCGATTTCCAGATACTTGCTGAAAGGTCTTGTTTTAAAAGAGGAAGTTTCTTGATGTAAAGAAGTTGCAACAATTGGGGCGGGCATATCCACTTTTTCTGGGTCATTTCAATCGTTGGTCGAACTGCTCTTAAAACATCAAGGAGCGCCACCTGGGGAGCACTTCCCGCATCCACCTGTTTTAATTGAGTGGACGATGTTATTAAGGAGTGAAATCGGAAGAGGTAGTTTGCGCGGAAAAGGTTGTCTGCGGAGTGGTACGTGAGGTCACGAATGGCAAAAATGTCACGCACGCACGTGTAATCGCCGAAAAGTTTAATTTTTTTCCCAATCATGTCCAGTTGGTACGTGAGGGAAATTAATAAGCCCATTACCGAAGAAATTTGAACTCTGTTAACAAGCAGGTTCGGGGAAATTAGTCACTAAGTACTGCGCGGGACGATAGCGTGCGCTTCTGGACCTTTGTTTGCTTGATTGGTGAACAATTTTTGAAAATGATTCTGAATATTCGATTGATTCATCAGTCAAATAACTATTTTGAGATGTTAGTTTCTTATAAATATATCCGTGGTTAATAACTCTTGTTAGGAATATATCATTCAAAATTAAATCCAGGAATAAAGATATTTATGTTTTATTATGCTTATTTGGTGAAGTAATTTATGTTTTGCTAGTTAATAAAATTTACAAAAAAAAAAAAAAAAAAAAAAGCACACAGTGATCTTTTTAAATGAATAATATATTTTTACTATGGGGTCTAATTTTTATTCCGTCCACTTTCATATCCATTTGTAGACCTGACTGATTGACTATTTATTAATGTCGTATTTAGAGCAATACGAGAATTATTGGCAAGGGACCTCGTAATTTTGAATTTCGATCAAGTGTTGAGGACATCTGAGATGGGACTTCTTCTCATAACAACTGAAGGACTTGGAGCCTCGATAGATTTGACGGACTTCATTCCCGCTACTCGACAGGCCTTAAGGAGCATCAGTACTCGAAACCACGACTCGACGGAAATAACGCCAGGCTTGAATTCACGACCATGACGACTCTGCGATGGCGACCATCAGAAAATCTGTGAACGTGGCAATCCAAACCTTTTTAGACATTCCCCCCTCCCACCATTTAGTACTTATTTAACAGTTCCTAGAAAGCAATTGGGTCAGAAAAAAGAATTTATGAGGCCCTAAAAGTCTGTTCAGGGTCCTTAGAATTGAATATAGTCAGCCTTCCAGATAAAGAGGTCCTTATTCCACATTTATGTAGAAATGAAGGCTAATAAAATTTCTCGCATATGCTTTTATTCTAAAATGTGTTCTTAGTTGAAAATTGAATTTATTGTCGTTTTATATACATATTGTCTTAAAGTTTGCCGTTCATTTGCTGCTTTTTGAATTGGAAGAATTTCGTAAAATATGATTTTTTAATCTACGTAGACAACATATTTTAAATTCGTCAAACCTTTCTTACATCTCTTGAAATGTGCAGGTATTATATATATATGGAAATTTTATAAAGATTATTTATTTGTATTAAATTAATCGAATCCAAGTTATCAGTAGAGCATTATATATTATATGAGGGTTCGATTCACTGACTCTTTTCAGAATATTTCCCGGTTTAATCACTCCTTACACTTGTCAATACTATAATTGCTTCATTTATAGCTTCTTCTCACTATCTTCACTACTAACTAATACGTAATAGGTACTTTGCTGATTATCAAACGCAGTATATCGAATCCATACACTACACTTTACTAATCTAATTTACATAAGTCACGTTTCATCCTTTGGGAGAAATTTTCAGTTCAAATAACGTCATATAAAAGACTCCGAAGTGCTAGTTTAAAGGGGAAAGGAGATAAAGCCAACTGTTAATTTTGTAATTTTCATCGACGAAATGGATGTTTTATCATCCTTAGCTGATATTGTAACAAACTCAAATGAATTTAGAGCATCATTTATATTGCTTTTTTATCACTCTTAAACCACTCTACAAATTTCTATCGAACTCATATTCCTAATCGAGGAAGATCTCTCGAGAAATACTGTATCAAACAGACACAAATGCTTTCTGTTCGCATAGATTCCCATGTTGATAATATTTGAATAGTTTCAGGCGGTTTAATACGGTAATACAACTGTCCCGGGAGGTAATTTAATGATCTTTTCTTTAACTCTTATCCTCGTTTGTAGATTTACTAATGAATTCTGAATGACCATGTAATGATAGCTAATTTCTAAGGTGTGTAATTGCATTAGAATAATAACAGAGGAATTCAATTACCTAAATGACACTTTCTCGGAGTGTGAACCGTCTAGTACTTGGTAGACTTTTTAGAGGGTTATTATACAATTTTTTTTGTAACGTCACTAATAGTTTTTAACCATTTGTGTGGGTTGGATTGACACATATTAATGAAATTATGGTGAGTTTCGTAGGAAAAGAAATAAGGTTATATGTTTTTTTTTATTAATTTATCAGCCGATCATTATTTTCTCGATAATATCGTAATTTCTCGAATCGGGTATCTCGAATATGGAGGGAAAGAAGGAAAAAAATCTGCTATATAATTAAGGCCTAAAAGAAATGTAGTCATTACCCTATAGAGAACTTTCTCGGTAATCCAGCAAATATCGGACCAAAGCCGCCCCGGATTACCGAAAACGCAGGATTTCCGTAAAATCACCATTAATAATGCATATAAACAGCAAAAGCTCTGCATAATTGTATAACATTATTAAATGTTATACAATTATACAGTTTAACATTATTAAATATTATACATTATTAAATGTTATACAATTGTTATACAATTATATCGCAAATAATGTGTCAAACACGTCAAATAACTAAAACTACTATAAAATGTACTATTACGTATGAATAACCAACACCCTTCAATTGAAGTAAAAGCAAAAAGTCAAGTTTATAAGACTTATTTGTTTATGTAAAGTTTAAGGGCAGGAAAGTTGAGGCGCCGAGTTTTAGAGAGAGTACTTAAAACTCTTGTAGTTTTTCAACTTGTGTTAGCATGTTGTTCTTATGAGAAAATAAAATCAACAAAAATGCGAAAGCTTAAAATAAAAGATACATAGTGTTAGGTTCAAAAATGTGTGACATGTCAATACATTGTGATTATAATAATTACATTAAGTTTGCTTTAGTATATTTGCTTAGTTTACTTAAGGTATATTTGCATTGCTAATACATATATATATATATATATATGATAAATTTACTATTTATCGTCTTCTTTTGTTTAACTATTCGAACAGAATATTAATGTCTACTTTAATAATTTGTTTGCTTTTACTTTTTTTTAATAGTTCACTTAATAATTCATTTTAAGGCGGAATCGTCTGTTTTTATTCTTTTTGTTGATAACATCGGCAATGTTTTTGAACTTTAGAATGTTTTGCTTGGGAAAATAACGCCTGAGAAAAACGAGTTTTTTGAACATAGGTTTCTTTCAAACTTCACATTTTGCGTAACATAATTTTTATACCTCAAATTTTAAGCGCAAAAGAGAATGTTGAGTCAAATTGAATTTATTCAATATTTAGTTTTAATAACGTATTTTATTATTTAACGTTTATTAAATTAATATCTAAAATAAATACATGTAAGATTTTTAGCTCAATTAAGAATTATGTTAATCAGTTACGCTACATGAAATTAAAATTAAAGCAAATGATAAATTACTAACGAAGGATTTGGCGACCATTTGGCGACTTGTCTAGAAACTTGGAGTAAAATTTAATTCTTTAAATAATTAGTTTTAATCCGTTAACTTTTATAGATTATAATAAATTATCATATTGTTTTCCAAAACAATCGTGTATAGAAAATCTGAACCTCAGTTGAGGGCTTTAAAATGTAATAAGAAAGCTTTTAAAGTTTGGAACCAGACACAGTTATAATGTGAGTCAAAGAAAACTCATTAATAAAAATACATCAGGATTTTAAAGAAGGTATTTTCTTTTCTTGATCGTAATTGCTTCTGCAGAGCCTATTGCTCGGATACGCTAATTAATATTCATTTTGAATCATTCTACTTTTTCGAAAACTGAACAAACAAAAAATGTTAGCACATGTTAAAATTAAATTAGGAAAGAGAAAATTTAATCCCCCCCCCATTTAAGAATGTATATACACATTACCTGGAATTTCTGTTTTATTTTCTTATTGCACGCATATGTTTTCAAAAAAATTGTTAGTTAATTCCTTTAATACAAAGAAATATATTCTAAAACTACTGTTTTGTGTGAATCGTTTATTTACATTTAGAACTCTATTAAACCCAATTTCGATTTAAATGGAACTTGGCTTAACTAGTTTCACAACAAATGAAGTAATTCGTACAAATTGTACATCAATGTATTTAGCTTCAGTCTGCAGTTTCAATTTAATACTTTCTTCTGTTAAGTAGTGGTGTAGATATATTGTTACTATTTTGCGCGAGAAGTAAATATGTTTATTTATACCGATTTATTGTAAAATAGTGTAATTACTTCATATAATTCAAATTAATCGGTATTTTAATGACTTTAAGAATTACCCTATTGTAAATACAATAGAAGATATGGGTGAATTTTTATGATCATGTACCGTTTGAAGAGAAAAAAGGCCTATTTACTTTTGACATTAAAAATGAATGAATGCATGAATACTTTGTTTTGGGATTTCACGCATATTTTTTCATAGTAAAACTTTGGGTGTTCATTATTGAATAATTTCAATCGAGAACCTCGCCTTGTGAAAGAACTGTGACTTATGTAAATTACTTTTGCTATGTAAGAAGTGAAGTGAATTAGAGAGATTTGGAGATATTTGAAAGAGAGATAATAGGAGAGAGCGGAATAGCGAGATTTATGTGTACACTATATAGGTGCAAGCAAGTGTAAGATGATATTCTTATTATGAATGTTAAATTCAAACCTCGTCGCAAGAAGTTCATTGAAATCGGATCCGGTTTATTCAATGTTTCTGTTTGTTGTTATAAAGGAAAGTAGAATTCTCAGTTATGATCTTTGGTAAAGAGCGCGATTAAGTAATAAATTAAATCAAAGTAATAAATTATTATGTTATTTATTCGAAATTGACTAAATTGCTTCAATATCTTAAGAACTCAGCTTTAATGAGTGATTATGTCTCTTAATAGCAATAACAAAGCCTATTCCTTACATCTGAAATGTGAATTTCGCATAATTTGCATAGTTTTACACAATTATTTACAATAATTGTGTAAATAATAATTGTTGACAACAATAATTTATAATAATTATTATCAACATAGTACAAATTTTGTTTGTTAATGGGTTTTATTTGAATAAATTCTATCTAAAATTCGCATAAAATCAGATTTTACTCGGATAATTTATATGAAAGTAGAACTGAAATTAATCTTTCTCAAGGTGTGATGTATAAGACTTAGGTAAAGTGAATAATTATTGCGCATTTGACATACAAATCTCTTCGGTATTTTATTATTTAACGAACCATATTTCACTTGTGAGTAAAATCTGCTACATGGTTTTTTAGTCAAAAAATATATTATACTTTCATCCAAGAAAATATTAATTTTAGTTTTATTTACTCATTTAATAACTATTTATTTAAAGATAAGTGATATTTAGAGTAATGATGAAAAAATATTTCCTTCAAAATGACATTTAAAATGTACATTAAGTAGTACTTGCATATTTAAACTAATATTTGAACTTTTTATACTCTAGTGAGCAGAAATAGTTTGAAATTTTAATCCATTTCTTTCGGTGCTATTTCCACTTTTGTTTTTATAAAAGATAAATTTTAACAAACATTACCGTTTCAATAATGATTCTCAACTCTTAAAAAACTAACAAAGCCTATTTTTTCAAACCGCAAATGCTTACTTATTCAACTTGCAATAAATAACAAATGGAAGCGGTTTAAGTTCTAAGTGCTACCCCATTAATCGAAGAGTAGAAATATATCGTAAAGTGTTGAAATTCTCCTCAGTAAAATATAAAATGTAACCTCTCTTAAAGTGAACCATTCTTAAGTAATGTGCCTATTGTTCTTTCCGATACAACGCATTTGTCATCGTCACAACCGAAGTGACCAATACGTGATTTCTTTTAAGAGTTCTTAAAAGATGACGTGGCCTTTGGAGACATAATGCGAAAGTGGTGTCAAATCGACAGTGAATTTATGTAACAAATTCATTCGAAAAAAATCTGAATCCTCGCTTGATAAATTTTACATTTAGAAAATTGAAAAACAGCTTTATAATAGATTATTCCATTTGGTAGATGAAGTCAAATAAAACTTTTTTAGATTCCTTTTTATATCTATGTATTGTTTTTTTTTTGCTTCAAAATTTATGTGCTTATGAAAATATGTGCTTATGAAAAAATATGTGCTTATGAAAATTTATGCATGTTGCTTTTTGCACTATTTTTATAGTACGGTCTCATAAGTCTAATATATCACTGAGTTTAATTATGTTATGTTATTCTTTTTATAATGTTATTATTTATTTCTCCATTATATAATGTTATCATTTTTATCGTAAAAATGGAAGGGAAATTCTTTTTTCCTTTAATTGATAGAAAACAGTTTGGACTTTCAAATGAAAGAATTGTAAGGGAATAAAAACAAGTTTTCATTGAGAAATTTATATAAGAGGAACTTAATATACCGTATATTTCCTTGCATAAGACGAAGAATTTCGGAATTTTTTCTAAGCTAAATTATGGGTGTCGTTTTTATATACGGATTCTCAAGTTCCCAAAAGAAATAGATACTTTACCGTTAGTCGTGTGCAAGCAATAAATCGCCAAATATAGCATCTTTTTTTTTAAAAAAAAAAATCTCTGTAGTTTATATACCTTAAGCATATGAAAAAAATAACCCAGAATGAAATGACCCTTGTTTTATGAAAATGAGTTGTTTTATTTTAGAAAGTGTTTATATTGCTGGTTTATTGAGTCGCTACCAAATGGAGGGGGAGGGGGAATCATATAGCCGAATTTGAAACCGTCTAAAGGAAAGGTAATTCCTTTTTTCCCTTCACTTGGTAGAAATAGAGTGGATTCTTTAATGGAAGAATTGTGACCGAAAAAAAAACGAGTTTTAAGTAGATAATATATATATGAGAGGAATCTAACATAAAATTTTCGTAATACATTAATTCCTTTTGAAGCAAAGAGAAAAAAATCATTAATTATTTTTTTTCGTTATGCACAATTTTTATGAATATTGATAAGATTGGTATAAACATATAGTACTTTAAACACTTAAAACACACACACACATATAGTACTTTAAAGTAATAAAAAAAAGTTCATTTACGCATGCATGAAAAATTACTTTAGTTTATCTATTTATAATTTTCCAAACTAATGCTTAACTAAAACATAAAAATAAATATAACACTTAAACCAATTAGATTTGAATATTTATCACAATAGACTATATACGAAAATATCATATGAGTTTAGCTAATGATAAAAAAACCCTCACATATTCATGATAAAAGTTGATTTATGAAACGTGAGAAACTCTCTCATGAAACAATACATTCCTTACACATTTTCAGGAAACAAATGGATGATTTTCAAAAGAAAATCAATCCCTTCTGCAAATAATCAATAGCTTATTTTTATTTCATAAATTAATCACAGCTGTGTACAAAAGCTCTGTAATTTATATCATTTAGAATACCAGTGCGTAAAGCAACGATTAGACATGGAAAGAAAAAAATATTACATGGCGTATTTGATGCTCTCCACGGTAGGGACGCGTCAAATTGAAATTCGCATACTTTCATATCAGAGAAACACATCCCACTGATAAATTAAATACATTTCAATTTCATGTCAATGTTTCGGATAAAGCTATGGCATTCCATTTAGCATGAACAAGATCATCAGTTTTTCATCACTTGTTTAACCTCAAAATGTTAGACTTGCAAATGAAGTGGCATGTCTACTTGAGGCCCACTCTTCGTGTGAAAAACCTGAACTATTTCTTATCCAATCGACACATTCTGTTCCTATTAATCACCCAATCACGACGCCTAATTTTAAAAGCCTACACCCTTTCCGTTCATGAGGTATTCATTTTCACTTGGTTTTCAATGCGGCAGGAGTTCAATTTCCTCGCTCTCTGGAGTCGAGTTTATACATGTTTTTAATTTTTAACTTCTGACTTCTTTTTTATTCGATTCTAATCGAGAGTAAATTTTAATGAATACATTCTTCAAGAGCGCAAGGCGTAGTCAGAAAATTTATTTTGTATAAGGGTTCCAGTCTTTTTTCTTTTTTTTGAAATTGAATTAATAAGTACTAAAATAATAGTTTAAGTTTTAATAATAATAAATGCTATATTCTTGCTGAATTTAATGACGTGAATTTAATTATTAATTTAATTAAGTGTCCGATAATAATTAAAATAATATTTATGGAAGTAGGTACATCAACGCATAATTTAATTAAATATATTTTGTTGCTGAATAAATTATTTCTATTACATTGTTCTATTTTTAAGAAAGTATGATGCCAATTTATGAGGACAATTGAAATAACTGTAATAACAGTTATAATTATTTTTATGCTCTACTCTTTTACTTACAAACATTTAATTAATTAGCTAAATCTATTACTTTGTGCAGTTTAAATATACGATAATTCAAATAAAAATGAGACTCCCTAATTAACTTTCGCAATTCCCATTACAATTGGACAAAACTTATATGTAACTCAAAGGAAATTAAATTGTGATGGTGTAATTAGTTAACCAAATTAACATATACTTAAAAATATTTTCTCATAATTGATACCGCTTTTTCTGTTCGTCTTAAAATCACTCTAAATCTCAGATTTTGTCAAGTTCTTATTGAAAGGGGATTTTAAAATGGATCATCTGGTATTAACTGAGTGCCTGTCAATCATTCGATGACGTAAGATTTTCTACTCTTTACTCAAAATGATAGTTACTTTCCAATTCTAAAAAATACCCATAAAACCCCCCCTAAAAGTAATATTGCTTCTAAAATGAATTATTAAATGCAGTTATGAAAAAAGTGAGCTGTAATACAGGGTAATTCAAAATGAATATAGCAATTACAAACGGCTATAACTATTTATCGATAAGATTAACACAGAATGTAGACAGAACTTCAAAATTTTGTATATATACGTCATAGATGTTCTTTGGGATTTCCCTTGGTCACACGGACAACATCTAGGCGGGGGTCCATTTCATGCCATACATTCTGAAGCACTTGTGCAGTCACCGACGCAAACGCAATACAAATGCGTACTTCGAGTTCTTCGGTTGTAAGTTCTTCCCATGCCCAAAACAATTCAACTTCAGGATGTATGGCGTGAAATGGACCCCCGCCTAGATGTTGTCCGTGTGACCAAGGGAAATCCCAAAGAACATCTATGACGTATGTATACAAAATTTTAAAGTTCTGTCTACATTCTGTGTTAATCTTTTCCATTAAATAGTTATAGCCGTTTGTAATCGCTATATTCATTTTGAATTACCCTGCATATCAAATGTTTTTAGATATTTGCATTCCTTATGCTATAATAACCTTTAATCCAAAATTTTACGCAATTCCTTCGATTGATTCAAGAAATACTGAAGATCCAACTCATGATCAAAATTCATGGAGTCTTAAGGGATCGTATACTATTTTATAAATCGTAGCTATCGATCCATTGAACAAACGCTCAAAATGTAACGAGTCGTTGCAAGAAGTTAATCAGTGTTTCTCCCTCAAATGGTTTTCCTGAATATCTGTAGAACTAAAGATCGATTTTAAGTGAAATTTAGAACACACGCATAAATTATTAAAATCATTCTGTACCTTATTTTTTAAAAAAAAAAAAAAAATGTCAGATTCCATTTTGAAGATATTCCTCTTAGAAGTCAATAAACTATGTTAATTAATGCAATAATATCATAATTTAGTTCCCATTGACGTATTAACATAGATTTCAATTTTATCTACATGCGGTAAGAACGACAAATTATTAATGGTACTCCATTTTTGGAAACTATACGTAAACATCAATTATAATAATAAATTAAAGGAATTGTATTAATTTAGCTTAATAGCATTTATTATCAACCTGTGTAATTGTTTTTGGTAAATACGATTGACGTGCCTCCTTGACACCATAGCGATTCTTCTCTATTTTCGACCCTTCTTGTACGAGTAAGCCAATTTTATCTTTTTTTCGCATTTCTACCAATGCTTAGAACACAGATACACACATGTTGGGCGCCTCATAGACTGATAGTCCACTTCAATTCAAACCTCAACTTTCACTTTCATCCTGCGTAACTAATGCTGTAATACAAAAACTATTAAATATATTTTTTTTTTGAAAATACACAAATAATTACATATATTACGATAAAAATGCCTTGTAAGGAAATATAGATCGTTTGTGATATTATTGGTTACCTTAATAATAACTAAAATAATCACGCGTGAGGATAATTTATGACACATTCCGTCAACGATTTGTTTTGAGGAAAACATTGCTATTATTGAACAATGTTTTAATCTGATCTTCATCTGTGGTCGAGGGCCAACCCGGACGTTATTGATCTTCAAAATTGATACCGCTAGCTTTAAACCAAGCAAAACACTCCCACACAGTTCTTCCATGACCCCGAAGGACCCTAGTGATTTTTTCTTTCCTATGGGGTTTACTGTCTTTGGTAAACACGGGTGGTGATACCCTAGCGATCCTTCTCTAATTTTGACCCTTCTACTTATTAATCATTTTTCATCCTTTTTTCAATTTTTTCAAACGTCCAGATCCAAGCTGTACCTTGTTTGGTGCCTTATAGCCACATATGGCTTTTACGCCATTAAAAGACTATCATATCTCACCCCGCGCAGTTCTTTCAGCTACAGCCCAGTCGCCATGATCAGCGTATCTTGTTAGTTACTTGTGTGGCATTTTTTATCTTTCTGGTAAAAGAAAAGCATTAAATGCCTACAGTGTGTCTTGTTTGCTTCCATATTCAAGGCGTATAAAACTAACTACCTTTTCAGTATCATGAACACACTTTTTTTTCCAAACATGCCTTATGTATCGTCTGTTAGAAAATGCACTTTTGTCATTGTTTTCAATTATTCTCATATATTCAGACCTATCCGAGTCTCTAAATCGTATGAACGTTTCCTTTCGAGTTTATTTTATCTCTTCGCAATTATTTTGTCTGAATAAATATTTCAAATTAAAATAATAAACCATGTTAATATACTTTTTTAAATATAAAATTTGTACAACGTCCGCATACTCACAATACTTATGCACGAGTATATTGATTGTTTTATTTCAATAGCATATAATTCTATAGAGTACATTATGTCATTTGTTTTCATAATTTTTTTCTTCTATTCTTTTAACACTATAACGAGAGCTGTCTTCTGTGTTAGATGAGATAATGCTATTTTGAAGAATATTGAAAGGAGCGAAGGCGTCTTTGAATGCAGGAGGGAGTGGCACGTCTTCCCATTTCTTCATTATCTTCGTCATCTGATATCTATATTTTCACTCGCTTTTATTCTTTTTTCGGGGCATCGTAATCTGGTTCCACTTTTTTTTAAAAAAAAAAATTGGCTTTAAGAAGTTCCATAAAAGCATGCAATTTTTAATGCATGTAGTTTGTCATTAAAAGAAAAAAAAATAGTTTTTAATACGTTAAGTTTTTATTTGTGTGAATTTCTTTTGCTAATTTGAATTTGTATTGTTTCTTTCTTCAGCCCTGTTCTAAAATGTTGAAAAATATGCAGTGTATATTTTATATATACTGTATACATCGTTATAAAAATAATTATACTCGAGAGGTATTTAGAAATATCGCCTTCCACTTTACAATTAAAAGGATGCGATTTGAAAAAAAAATTCACTTTTGGGTGTAAACCACTCTCTAAATAAAAAGTTAACAAGGTTGTATATCTAAATATTTTTACATAAAATACGAAAAAAGCAGAATTTTGTTTTTAATGATTTTATGATACCTGAATTTACTTATATTTATCTTCCTTTACAGTGTCTTTTAATAATTTAATCAAAATATATACTAGAATTTTTTTTTTGTATATTTATCTTACTTAAATGTTTTTAGACTCCTCTGACTATTATCTAAACACTATTATTTAACGTCCAAAAATTGTGAAATAAATATTATTTATTTTTTAGTGCAATTTATTGTGAAATATCGAAATTTTATTTATGCATTATGCGTATACGACTATAAGTTTGAATAATAGAATGTCTATTTGAGTGTATGAGAGGGAGTATCCATATCAGAAGGGACTCGTAGACTTTATTTTATTATTTAAGCGGTATCTAGATCAAAAAAAAAGATAAAGAACCCCTTCCAGAACTAATAGTGACTGTTTTTAGAATTTTTTTACAGGAGTCAGAAGACGATTAACATATTTGAACAGGCGCTTTGTTCCTCTGTTTCCAACAATTCAATTTTTTACCCAACTCTTAAGTTGTTTCATGTTTAACAATTATTATTATAATTGTCAAAAAATTCTTATAATTATGAGAATTCTTCCTTTATATAATAGCTATATTAAAAAGCTTATTTTTGTGTTATTTATAGGATTCCCTTTTTATTTCGAGCTTGCAATCTACTAGTTATTATACCGATTTTTCAGCAAATCACCTTGCCGATGTCTCGTGTTTTTGAAAAGATTGTACCAAGGTCGGAAGTCATTATAAATAAATATCCGTGAATCAATAGAGGTGAATTTTAATTAAATTCTTCAGTCATTGCACCTTTCTGTCTCATGCGCATTTAAATAAAAGCATAATGAAAATCATCTGTTGTGTAGTTCATGCCAGAATTTTTAACTTCGTGTATTCTTCGTATATCATTCGAATTTGACAATTACGTAATTAATGGAACACTCATTAATAACAAGCGGTGTTCTTTGCCAAATTAAAAGTCAATTACCACCTGCTAATACCAAAAATCGGTACCGTGTGTAGCAAAATATCTGAAAATCGAATTTCTTATCCACATCATATATCACTTTCAGCATATTTATTCCCTGAAAAAAAGACATGTCTATTGGCGAAGGAAATTTGATAGACAGGCCTATAATTTTTCATCAGGGAGACTTACCGCTTGAAAAAAAGTAATGAAAACTAACTTAAGGTTCGATGTTTTCCAAAATAGATTTCGAAGAAGTTATCTGAATGAGGGCCTAACTCCTTGCCCATTAATTACTTTGCTTAATAATTAATCAACATCACGGCGCCTTTTAACGACATCGATGATTACTTTTAACTTACTAATGATCGAACATGTGTTAAAGCGGTCAATAACTTGCTTTGATCTTGTTGGACTTTCGAGAAATGTTTATTTTACAAGGCATTTTTTAAGTCTGCCAAAGTTCTCAAAATATATCATTGAGTGATAGTATATTTACAGCAAACTTCCGAAATTTCGCCCTTCCTTGTTTTGTACACTAAGATCTTTTACATTTAAAAAAGGAGTTACTGTTATCGAGATGGAAGGCAAATTTATTTTTAAAAACTGGCCTGTAATGTTTCAAACTAAGCTCTCCCTACTGATAAGAATATAAAAAGTTTTCGAAATAGGTAATCTTTGCTTGTAAAATAATAAACTGGTAACATAACAAAAAATTAAGAAATCAGATCCAGATTTGTTCTTATGTCCGAAAGCTGTTAGATATTTCGCGCCTTTTGTAGTATTTATATCCAAATATGCATGAAAATATTCAGAAAAAAAGAACTAATAATTTAATATTTTCTTCATACTTTGATTGTTCTGTGCCAAGCATTTGTTAGATCAGTTGTAGAGTACAACTCTTAAAACTAGATCAGCTGTAGAGTTCAACCATTAACGACTAGATCAGCTTTAGAATACAACAATTAACTGCTAAATCAGCTGTAGAGTACAAGTATTAACAACTATATCAACTCTAGATTAAGTTCAGTACACTGATGTTCAAAGATTTCGAGGCACCCTAGTGATTTTTTTTTCTCTTTCCTATGGGGTTTACTGTCTTTGGTAAACACGGATGACGTCGGTGGCACTTCGTTCAGTTACGTGTGCTCCACTTTTTTGTAGTTGATTACT
>BMAW01092194.1:125314-230845 GCA_019974015.1 Nephila pilipes | reverse complement strand
CAGCACCCCGGTTACCCTATTTTGAAGGATCCTTCATATTCGACCCCCCTTCTTGTCAACCAATTTTTGTCTCTTTTTATTTTTTCACGTTTAGACCACAGTTAAATCTTGTTTGGTGATACCCACATCTGGCTCTTGCGCCAATAACCTTTACATTCCTCACTCGCTGATGCTCAAAATTAAAAGAATTTTCACTATTGGTTCATCGTCTGCAAAATTACTCGACAGATTTTAATGAAATTAGGTGTGTGCATTGGTTGATACATTTCGAAAAAAAAAAAAAAACGTTGTACAGTTATGATACACACGCATGATCGTGTGTACGGCTATCATCGCTCTTAAATCTACAAGGGCCGCGGTAGCCTAGTGGTCAAGGTCGTGGACTAGCGGCCGGCGATTTTCGTTCAGTCGCGGGTTCGATCCTTGGCTGTCAAAGACCACGTAGCTGGGTTCGATGGCACGCTAATCTTCAAGTTCACCCAATACTCTCCCATTGGCGGTGGATGTGGAGTAGAGGGGTGCCAGCCTCAGGTGGTCGTCCATCACCTAGACGTGTTCGACTAAAATTACAGAGGTCCATCGCCAGCCGCTGTGTGTTCTTTAGTGGACGTTAATAACTAAACTAAACAAACTTAAACTATCACCTCAAAGAGGTTACAGAGGGAACTGTAATGCACGTAATAGGAGAGCATGATACCTCTCCCAGTTATACAGTCTCTACTAATGAGCGACTGCATCGTAATATGCAAGGGTGGGATCTCACGGTAGCCGTCTTACATGAGTTGTAAGTTCTGTCATTATTGCCAAGAAAGAACTGTTTATAGTGGGACTTGACTGAGGAATTGCGAAGCCCCTAAGTCCTCCCAGCTGTGATTGGAAGTTTGGGAGGCTAGGTGCCAGCTGAGGGTGTCATCCAGCTCACTGAACAAGCCTCAGGCATTTGAGACCCATTCTTGACACAGCTCCCCTCGTGTAGCTGCTCCTCAGTGCAAACGTTAATAGCAATACTTGCAACTGAACAGCAACACTGATTTTTCTTTTTAGGACAAATTCTTTAATGGTTTTTCTCTTCGCTTTTTACAATATCTTTTGCTTTTTCAGAGTGAAGAATTCATGCTTTTAATGTGAAGAATTTAAATATTTAATGTTATAAAAAGTTTATTTAATAATACTAATTGACAATTTGTTTAAAAAAATTAAAATTTATAAGGATTATTTCATAGTGTAAGATTATTTATTTATTTTCCTATTTTATTGGAACTATTATCAGGAATCACTGAGTTTGTTGACGGGTTAACAAATAATGTATTAAAAATAGAACGTTGTTGTCATATTTTCACAAACAATGTTTAATTAGATATATATTTTGTCGAAATTACTTGCCTGTTCCCTTGGGTACAATTTAAAAATAAGAAGTAACCGCTTTAGGCAAATGGATAGGCAGCTGATTCGCAGCCGACAGTTTTCGTCGAGTCGTAGGTTCGAGCCTTGATGCCGCTAAATACCAGCCGTGTAGCCGGGGCTGATGTACATTAAATCTGTCGAGGCTCAAAGTCCTCCAGTTGGAGCGGTGGGGGGAAGTTAGGAGAGGTGTTGCCAGCTCAGGTGTTGTCCTCGGCACTTGATCGAGGCTCAAAATTACGAGATCCGTAGCCGATTTCCCTCGTGTTGCTTCTAATGCGACGTTGAAAAACAACCAAACCAACCAAAAATAAGAAATGGGTATTGCTTTTTAATTGCGCTAATTAACTTAATTATTTTTCATTAGATAAAAGCTAATATCATGCGGTTGCCAAATTACAAAAAGTTCCCCATTGTAATTCATGATTTCTATGATAAAAATAACATAAATAAAAGATAAAAATATAATAAAAATTCGTTCTTAAATTTGTAATTCCAAGTAAAAATTCAGATAATATACTCTGACATCTCTGTGAATGTTAAGTTCAAAACTCTGTAAAATCTACTTTCTGAAATTTCTTGATTTGAAGTTTGCGAATTCCAACATTCCAAAATTAGTCTTTAGTCTTAAAATTTAGATAATTTCATCCTTATTTTATCTAGAAATAATACTGCTATACAATAGATATCATGTAAATTTATGTTCATCTAGTTTGTATTAATTACATATTAATACCTATGATTAATTTTTATTGTATTTAAATGGATTATTCTTCTAGGTAAAAAGTTTAGTATAAAATTAAAATAAATATCATGGACTCCTTTCTATTGATAAATTTTTTGAAAAAACGTTTTGGTCGTAGAAGACTATGTCTCCAAAATGTGAGAAACATCGTCAATTTATTGAAGAAAATTATGATACGACGCATAATGTATGCTTTAAATCTATGTTACACAAGAATACGTTTATCATATTCCACTGGAGTAAAAATGCATTCAGTTGAACACAAGAAAATTTTTGTATAAAATATTACATTACAAACTTATTTTTTATTATTAAATACAAACTGATGTTTATTAATCTGTAAATACATGATTAAAATATGTGTAAATACTATTTTATACTGCTTTTATTATGAATTTTATTTTGCTCTTCTTCCTTATTTCGGTTGCTGTTTAAGAGCAGCAGATTACATAAGGTTTTATTTAAAATTTAAACAGTTATAATTTGATTATCCTTCTCCTGTAGTATTAAGATTGACCACCAAATTCCTGTTATAATGTTTTCTTTTCTGTTACATGTAAATAAATGATTTTGCTCTTCTACTTTTAGAAATTGTATTCTCATTAATTGCAGCTTTGGATTGTCAATTTTTTATGTTAGAGAACAGATCCTAAACTGGAAACATATTTGGTATAGTTCCGATAGCCGTACGCAAGTGATAAATCATCAACTATTGTTGAAATTGCCATTATTTATATAACAAATCTTTCCTGTTGACATAGCAAACGGAAAAATTTCACTTTGGCTTGCTTAACTGAGTTTATTAAAACAGTAATTCAATTTATCTAGCACTTTTTTTACTTATTTTGTTAGTATTTATTTAATTAAAAAATTAACTCTAAATAAAATGAATGCTTCTTTTTATGAAAGTGAGTTGTTTTGTTTTCGAAATTGTTTATAATGTTGGTCGACACTAAAACGACAAATTCTGATTTTGGAGAAATTTCTCGGCAAATGGATAAGTACCACATTTTTTTTCAGCCTCAGAAAAATAATCTTATATTTCTCAGCTTATAATTATATTTACCTTAAGATATACTTTGAGTTTAGTTATTTATCGTTTGCTTTAATTTTAAGATCGGAAAGGAATATTAGTGTTAACTATAATAATTTGTCAACTTTAATATTTTATCGTTTGCCTTAATTTTAACACCTGAAACTGATTTAAAATTTTGTCACAAAGTTGTTTGATTCGATTCATTTCGTTGTTATTGTTGATATTGTTTTTTATATCTGGAATGTTAGTATTTTTTTTAAGAATTAATAGTATTCCTAGATTTATAAAATCAATGGGATGCCATGTTTTTTGAAGGAAGAACTATTTCCATGATGTATGTGTATTTTTCTATTAGTGTGTGTCGTCTCTTCAAATATAAAGGATTTAGGTTGAATCTTTTCGAATCATAATTTCATATCTGTGTCTCCGAAATTGATGAGCGTACAGTTTCAAGTTGTTTTAAAACTGAGCAAAAAATTGCATTTTTTAATCCATGTTCCTAAATTTTAAGAACTCACTGTTGTAGATGATTATATATCTTATAACTTTACGGATCTATATTAATGTTGGACTAAAGATACCTGAGGGGTAACACAGCCAGTGCAAGTAATACAGCCGCATGGCAATTTCAGTGTTTATTTGAAAGTTAATCAACAGATGACTTTACTACATTGAAAAAGGAGGTGAAGGAGCTATAGTAATACACCTAATGTGGTTCTTTGAATAACCTCTCCTGAAGACGAAGTTATTATTTGTATGGCTTTCTTGGACAATCACTGTTATTTTGAACTGGTAAATTAATCTTTTTTGGCGATGATCAAATAATCAATCATAAGGAATACAGTGTTGATTCTCTGTTAGATTTTGAAATAATCTTCAATAACATGCGAGGAATTTTCTGAAATCGTTCAGAGTTCATACATGAAATGCATTTCCCCCCAAAACCTATAGCTGCAGGTAATATGGCCATTGATGGCTGTATAACTTTTACTAGTGGTTGTAATACCTACACGCGAACTTTTGAGGTTTCATATTTTATTGTCTTTATTTTACATTATGCTCAACTTTTTTCTCATTACAAATATTTTTCTAATGAACATGTCATCAAATAGACGAAATATTAAGGGACACTAGAGTCAAGAGAATATGAGCTTTTCTTATTTACATTTTGAAACATTTAAGTTCATAAAAATTATGTCTTTTTTCATTAGCACTCTTGCTTAAATGGAGATAGAAACGGATTTATAGAGAAAATAGGAAAGTTACTTCATTACCTTCCCTGGCCATATTACCTGCAAAAAAAATGTTCCGTAAAATGTTAAGCAAGAATGTAAAGTGGAACTGAAATTTTTTTTAAGAATTTATATATAAAAAGGGAAGACTGTTCTAATAACTATATGTTTTCAACTTCCACCGTTTCAGTTTGTAATAAGAACGGCGTATTACCTACCCTCAGGTAGATTATTTGTTTTCTGAAAATATTACTTCAATTTTTATGGTTTGTTTACTAACGCTTTAGAGCATACCCATGCTCTCTTACAAGCCAGAAACAGATCAGAAAATTACCTTTTACCAACAAACGCTACATCTTATTCCTTGTACACTTTTTTTGCATTTTCATAGAAGTCATTTATAACTCTAACAGGACATCGAAGCTCCACCTTTTCCCAGAGATATCCATAATGAGTGAGATGGCCTAGGTTATCATCAATTTCTTAACTAGGAATCACTGCCACAAATTCGTGACAGGTATCACTGTACCTGACAACGTTAAGTTGTAAGATGCAGCGTTAAGTAACTTTGACAGGCCATTTATTATGGCTTTGCTACAGATATCGATCACCCGATGGGAAAAATATAAATCCAAATACAGGACTTGTAGGGAAGATTATACTTTTCTTGAAAGTGGATTCGCTGCTGTTTTCGCGATTATTTGTCACTTTGAATTCTTTAACGTAGGACCTGCGTTCAAAAATTCAGCTCGGATGGAATGTGTCCATTCTGAAATGGTCAATTTTTGGGGTGGGGGGATGGACTTAAAGCCAGTTTTTAATTTATGACTATTGTGTTTTGTCATTTGTGTTTATGTTATTATTTGTTCGAATAGTATTCTTTTCCAACTAGTGAAAAATTATGTGTCCTTTGATGTTGTATTGTTACTAAGATATAAAATTCGTCATTTGCTTTTTTTTTTTTATAATTTATCTGTTTTAACCAATTCATTGTCTGTTTCTTCTACCATAGAATCTCTATCAGTGTTCTTGTTTAAAATTTTGCTTTTTTCATTTTGTTACTTGATCAGATTAACTGCTTTGTTTCTTACTTTTTTAAAAAATTTATATAATAATATTATTTTAAATAGAGGATGGCTTATTTTCTTTCGGAATAATTGCTTGAAATATTTAAAAATGGCTTAAAAATAATTGCATCTTTTGTTATTTTTTTCGATGAGAAGAAAAAGTATTTTAATTAAATACTTATTTTTACATTTTAAAATTATTTATCATTGATTAATTTATATTTATAATTTTTATATTCATTGCATTTTTTACTCAAATTATTTTTATGCATGAATTTTTTTCCATTTACTTAATGATATTCATTAGGTTATATATTCAAAACATTTTTAATTCGCAATTACGCTTCTGGAATTGAAGTTTAGGATCTTTTAAGTCAAAAAATATCCGCATTTTGTAAAAAATATATTCTTTAAAAAAGTTTTGTTTCAGTCTTTTTTTCTGAATTAGTTCGATAATTGTTATATCATGTAAGGAAAAAAATTAGCAGACATTGAAAAGAAGCACTATAACTTTTTTAAGTGTGTCTGAGAGGGAATAAAATTATTCAGCGTTCTATTCCCCACTGGCTGCGAAGAACGTTCTAAATTGCACTGTAAAATAAAATATAATCTAAAATAATTTAATGCAATATTGATCGGATCTTCGTTGTATAATCATCGGGTTCCCCAAAATCAAAGTAATAAATATTCTCATTGCCATTTCTATAAGGAATATAAGAAATTAAATAAATGGCGTGGACGACTAAACTTCATTTTCAAAATTTTCAATAATAATAATTAAAAGATAAAAACTCTCCGCTTATTTACAATATATACATCTAAGTTTTAAGCTCACAGTATGAAAAAACAGTTGTTGGGTTAAAAAAAAAAATTGTTTACCTGAAAATTTTCTCCGCGTCTGGATCTTATTCGTTAAAATTAATGAGGATAGTATTTAAATTTAAAACTTATTGTTTTTATTAAGAACAGTTACAAGTGCGGTAGCTTTTCTTTAATACGACATTCGATCGTCCGGCACATTCTATAATTCGTCACTGATTACTATAAACTTACTGATTACTCACTTTACAATAAAATAATTTCAAAGCCAAGCAGGCATTCTTCAGCTGCTGACAAAAGAAACAAGCGTAAACAAATGGCTTTAGTAGCTCGTTAGAACTTGTTATAATTACCACAGTACTATATCAATTTTTCTTTTCAAATGTGTTTTTTTTATCAACACAAGAGAATTCGATTAAATTGCTATTCAATGTTTAAATTTGATTTTGTATTTGCTGGAAGGATGAAATACTTTGCGAAAATTTGTATCGTTTACACGGTTTCAGAAAGCGTCTAAAACATTAAATACATGTTTTAGTTGTTTAAAATTTTACTTAGAGTGATTAATCCAGTAAATGAATTTTATTTTATAAATTCAAAAAAGACACATAAATGAGATTAGAAGTATGCGAGTATTATAAGAATTACATATTTCATGAAAATTATAAAATTAATTTTGTACAGTTATTGTGAAAAAATATTGCAGTGACTTTTACACATGAAATTGGTACATATTATACATCTCACAGTATATTTTCTATTTCCTTTTCTTGTATATATGCAACATCTTCCTTACTCAGATTGACGTTGTTTCCTAAGCTATTTATATTTAATTTACCTCTTTTTCTAACGTTCTTGAGTAAAAAGGCTAGAAATAACAGGCTGTTCATTAAACCCCATATTATTATTTAATATATCTTTCTTTCTTCGAATTAGGATTTGTTGAGGATCCTCATCCTCATCTGAAGCGGAAATTATTACACGAACTCTTTTACGACTTCTAGAGCGAATGATGGACATTTCTTCATCACTTAAATTTTCAGCACTTTCTATCATGTCATTATCAATTAAGACTTTATAATCATTCTCCACATCATCGTGTTCTACATTATCATCTTCATTATCGCTTACATTGTCCTCATAACCATTAAAATCACCCGTTTTTAGCATGATTCCCCCCCCCCCATTTTAACTTTATCAGGAGCGCCATATTGTAAAAGTATCTTTACGGCAATAAAATGAATAATAACACCTTTAAAATAATTTTTTCCGTACTTCTCAGCTTATTATTGTCGTATTAGGAAAAAAAATATAACTACGGTACTTAAAAATAAATGGTATCTTCATTAATTAATTTTAAAAAACGGTATCATGGGTGAAATACCACCCCATATTAGTTTTCTTTATTGTGCAGCAAACTAAGTTTATAACTAAAGTGAACTTTTTTTTTTGATAACGGTATTACTACTGACTATAAATGATTACAGGAAAAATCAGTATTTCCAGTAAATCGGTTAATTATTAATATTAGAAAAACCATTTAAACATGAGGTTATTTTTCACCCATGATATATTTTAGGGGTTATGCTCTGGTTGAGTAACGAATGACACACATCTAAACCGATTCTTTATTCTTCTAATTTCTTTTCCCTTCATTGAAATATATTGAGGTCCCTTCGAACCAAATATTGTCATTCCACCCTCCCTTCACTCTTTGATTTTCGGCAAAAACAGTCTTGAATCCACGATGCTCAAGTAACTAGTTCATTGCTCTGCCAAATAAACCTAGAATATCATTTAAAAATTACTCAAAAAATGAAGATAATTTCACGGATAATATTACTTCTGCAACATTTGTTTCTTTTTTTATATATATAAAAAGGGGGGGAAAGGCGTTGAATTCATACTCCAAATGCAATTCTAAATCTCACGAACGCTTTTGTGTTTAATTTGATTTATGAAAACTCTTTAAGCTCTTTAATTATTCTTTGTATAAAACACATTGTGTGAATTTACGTTACCGATGCGCTTTGTTAGTATCAATTCCATTGCTTTTGTCCTCAAAGATTGTGGTTAAAAATAATCACTTTGGGCGTTATCTCCTCTTCTTAATCAAACTTACTTTAGTAATATACGGCTAAAAATGAGGGATAAAATTTATGAAGGATTATGAAAGGATAGTAATAAATATAAGGGAGATTTGGGTGTGTTAATATTTTTCTTCGATCTCTCAATTTTGAAAAAAAGTATTTTTTTAAAAGTGTCAAGCAAAAACAATATTATACTAGATGAAAAGAAAATTAAGTACGCAATAAATTAAAAATATAATTTTAATGAAAAACAAATTCTATATATAATGTAAAATGGAACATTTTATGAAGGTTATAGTGATTAAAACACAAGTGATTTATTTTAAACAGTCTTATTATTTGCAATTTTAGTTTTTATTCACCACACCTATATATATTCATATACATCATACTTTCATTTTTCCACGCCTCTGGCAATATTATCATAGAGTGTCGCATTTGAATAAATATTTTGACTCGGTTACTTCTTTTACTTGTTTATGTATAATTTGTATTTGAAATTTTTCTTATACTTAACAAGATTTTGAAAAATTTCTTTTTTTCAATGCAAACATGTCAACTTGGTAGTGGACATCTGTATTTTTAAACATGGGAGAAAAGGTTTCACGTTAATAAACTGAATTAAAAAGATAGATGATAAATTTATTTACCGTGTGTGTGCGTGTATGTTATTTGACAATTTTGATTTTTTTGACAATTTTATGGAAACCTTTCTAAGTTTAAAACGGTTTTCACATAATGCTAGAGAATAAGACCCAAAATCAGAGGTTTTTTTCCTCGATAAAAAAAAAAACTTTTCAAGTTTAATATTACATTTTGACTTCGCTTTCCTATAGAGAGCAGAGTATTTTTAACACTATTCATTTGTGTATATATTAATCAATCTGTTTATTTTCGTGTGAAAAGGATTACATATTTCATTTGCTATTCTGTAATGTTGAACCGGTTTTACACATTAAGTGGTCAAATGAAATACTGCGTATTTTCTCGGAATGATTGTCTAAATTTTAAGAATATGTATACAACAACGTCACGAATTTACATCAGAATTAGATTAGTTGTCTACCTGGAAATATGTGCTGATCGGGCTCTTGGACAACAGGCAATGACAGCTTAAGGAGTCGCTTATTAAGACAAATTTCAGAACTGTTTCGTTAACTAACCCAAAAAATTGCCAATGTATGTGTAGCATAATATTTTTTCCAATATTGTTTACAGATAAAAAATATTTTTTTATAATATTTTTTCCAATATTGTTTAGAAAGAGAACTAAAATTGTTTTGGAGAAGATTCATTTTGTAACTTTCGCTTTTCTTTTACATTAATATAAAAATATGCCAACATAAGCCTTGTGCGACAATCTTCGTGATTCCAAAACTACATTAGATGACTGGTACTTAAAGTTTCCATACTGTTGCCGCATGAAAACTTAAAATACCCATTTGAGTTAACACACAGCCTTTCCTGTTATCACATACGACGAATGTTGGTGAATTAGAACTCGAATCCTCCGTTCGATACAGCATATCTAGCCGTAAAGCAGCTCACGATTATAATCATTCTGCTATCGCGGTTCTACAATTAATTGTGATATTTAAAGTCTATATGGGAATTTGGAGCGTAAAGAAAATATTTATTAAGCTTTGAAATACATTTCGTACCAAATTGTTTTGGATAAAACATTTAAACTGAAAAGAAAACGAGAAAACAGAATATTTTAAAGTTATATTGAAGAAAAAGGAAGAGAGAAGCCGTTAGAGCTATAATGAATCGAATACATTTATTTTCTTCCTTCTTTTTATGGTATTAAATCTTTAATCTTTCCTATCATAAAGACTTAATAAGTCTGATGGAACTTCCTGCTCCGACAAGTATCTCGATAAAAATTACCTAAAAACACATTATTCCATTTAAGCTTCTCTATCTGATCTTGGAAATGTTATTAATAAACAAATGTTTTCGTTCATTACTCCAAATCGTCACAGCATTGCTTTATCTTAATTCAATCTTACACGTATAACCTTCTCAACAAATAATCACATATCTAACATTTATATTAAGTATGGCTAATGTCCGAGAGATATCGCTAATTACTTTTCTATGTTGCCAGCATAACGAATTGCCACTGTAAACGTACGTAACAAATAGCAGAAACGGCCTGCATCCCCTAGCTGAAAATGAAGTGTGTGAATGCGGGTCTCGTCCGACGCTACTTCATCTCAATTAGAGAACACGGCTGGAATTCTTTTTTTATATTTTTTCCCGCCACTTTCCTTTGTGTCATGACAGGACTCCGCTTGTGACGTAGAAAGGCATAAGATCTCGGACAGAATTAGAACTATTAAGGTTCTGATTAAGTTATTAAGGTACTGGTTTGCTAAGAGTCTAAACAACTTGGTGGGTCCAGATCTAAGCTTTTCTTGTTTTTTTGTCGAGCAGTAATTTAATCTCGTGCCAGAAGTGTTCGAAGAAAATTACACATTTCCTAAGACAGGTTGGAATTTTGGATTAGACTAATAGTGGGCTTGTGGTCGCTGTGACAGAATATTTTGGTTGAGGACTTGGAATGTGTCGTCTTCATTATCGTCATTATGCATTAATCTACAATGTCCTCCCAACACAGAGTGTAGAATTCCAAAACGCCATCTATCAGCTTTGTAAATCTGGTAATACCATTACCCTTAAAAATAACGTTGTCTTGAATGATTAGCTTAATTTTTTAAAGTAAATTGACTAATTCCACAAATCTCACTTTATTGTTTATTCCATTGCTATTTTGAACTCATTCATATTATATAAGAATCTAAAATACAAATATAATGCAAACTTTTAACAGCAAAAAAAATCGAAGATGACATTTTTGAGAAAAAAATCAAATTAATATTCAAGTAATTAAAATTAAAGGAAACGTTAAAATAGGAAAACATATAATAAATTATTACTATAAACAATGATATTCATTTCAGATATTAAAATCAAAGTAAATGATAAATTAGTAATTTATATTTTTCTTTAGATATAATATATGATATATATATATATATATATATATATATATATATATATATATATATATATACACAACACATACATATATATATACAACACATACATATATATATACAATGCATACACACACACATACACACACACACACATATATATATATATATATATAGTTTCCGTAATATTGAAAAAAATTCTTTACCTTCTACTCTATTCTCAATGCAGAGACTAGAATGTTCCCGCCTCACGTACGAGGATTCCCAAAATTGAATATCGTCCAATTACTCTATTTCTTAAAGGCGTAAAACAAAATTAGTAAATACTCATTTAGGAACGATAGGAATGATAAAAATATACAATGAAAAATGTATTAGGCTGAGAAACAAAAATAAAAAAACAGATAATATTTTTATTACTATCAATTTTATGTTGAAGTTAAAGACTTATAAGGTTTTTTTAAGTATATACGTAGCATGATTCGTTGCATATCCTTTTGTATACAGAGCAACTTCAAAACGTTGTGAATTGATTTTAAAGGGTATGTGCTGTTTTTTAGATACATGTTTTTGGGTCCATTAATTTATAGGAGTATATACTGCATCCCTAAACATAATTTCAAGGCACTTAATATTTAAATTATTTTTCATTATATCCAAGTATTTCATTTTACTCATGGTTCCGTCAATAAAAACAGATTTTCTCACACATTTGCACCCATACAACTCCATACAAAAGCCAAACCACAGCTATCCTTGACAGTGGGGTTGGTGTATGGGAAAAGTAATTCAGAGTTAGGCTTCTGACAAACAAGTCATCACTTCCATAAGCATTGAATTAACTACCATATTTGAATACTACGTTATCCCAAAAATATTGAGGCTTTGAAATATGATTGTTATTAAATTTAATCCTTTTTTCTCTCTTTTTACTTTGGAAATTATGGGTTTTCTTTTAGCTACGCGATCATTATTATTTGCTTCTCGGAGTATTCGAGCCATTTTTGCAGAAATACAACTTCTTATTGTTGTAGAAGTAGATTTTGCAAATGTTGCAGCGCTTACCTTAGAATTTTTCCAAAACTCTCGAATAATATTTCTCTTGTCATTTATCAGAGAATTATTTTTCTCTCTCTCTTCTAGGTTTAATTACGATGTTCTCAAAAGTTTTACGCTTCTAGAAATTTTCTGTACGCATCCGTGACTGCGGTGCATTTTATTTTCAATATCACGCAGATATTAACCTTCTTCAGGCAACCGAATGTCAATTTTCCTAATTTCAATATTAGTTTTTGTTCGGGAACTTGTTTTCTAATCTAAAATATGTTTTATTTTTCTGCTGGAATATGGCTACCTTAAGGAAACAAAACCGATCTACCGATTTCTGATAATTTACTTATTACAAAACTTATAACTGCAGTGGTAGGACAATCGCAATTTTTCTAGTGTATATTCAATTTTGTGACTTTTAAATTTAGAGCTTTGACGTAAAAATTTATTAATTTAATTATGCTCTATTCTACATTTTTGTTTCTTAGTCTAACATATTTTGTAATGAACATTTTATTGTTCCCTTAAATATTAAACTTAAGTGAGTGTTTAATAATATTGTTTCAGAACTTTCAAAAACAGAGTGAGGAATGTTACTCAATTTTGGAAGCCACATATATTAGATAAACACACACAAAAAAATTCATTCATAAATGCCTCATCTAATATCTGAAGAGTTGTAGAGAATTTATTTAAATTTTCATTTAAATCAAGTAATTTTTTCCACAAACATGGCACATTCGAATTACTTTAAAAAAGACGCTGCATACAGCTGGGTGTCCATCAGCCATAATTCAAAAGTCTCAATCCTAAACAATTAAAGAATATATCAAGAAATATTAAAGCATCAACAACTTGATTCTCGAAATATTTGATA
Source organism: Nephila pilipes (assembly GCA_019974015.1). Taxonomy (NCBI): domain Eukaryota; kingdom Metazoa; phylum Arthropoda; class Arachnida; order Araneae; family Nephilidae; genus Nephila; species Nephila pilipes. The sequence continues at coordinate 217,526 of BMAW01092194.1, read as the reverse complement.
TTTGGGAACGAAATTTTGTCGATTGTTAGATACAAACATCAAAGCTTTTATATAAAAATCTGATAGCTTAAAATATGTATTGATGCCTCATTTATAGCATTGATCCCAAGAATATTAAACATGAGTTGAATGTAAGATTTATAAGCATAATTTTATACCTATTAAAATGTTCTGAAATCCTTAGGTCGTAAAATGTGCAGGAAATGAACCCAAGAATGAAAATGATTGTTTATGACCCAATAAAAGTACAGCTGCTACCCGAAGCTGTATAAATTGAGTTTTCGTACATAAAGAATCTTGGCGTCAGGAACTAAAATTTTCTGGAGGTTGCACACATTGCAAGATATCGGTTGGTTAAATACGAACGAGTTATAAACCGTGATTCTTATCAATAAAGATAATGAATCAAAAGTAGAATTTTCCCAAACGACTTTTAAAACTTGTTGCACCTACTGATAAATAACTGTAGCTTCAACACCAGGTTCTATAGGAACTTCTTTTCAAACAATGCGAACTAACCATCTAAGAGCCTATCTATATAAGTTCTCACATGAAATAAAAGTGATGCGCCTGCGGCATTGCGATGGGACAATCGCGACATTTATATCGCGATTTAGCATTGGAGACTGTTTCATTCGAATTGCTTAAAATAAAATCACTTCAAAGAAAATTAAAAGTGTATTATGCTGATTAGATTGAAATAACGAAGTGCAGTGAATAGATTGGATAAATTATATTTGTAAGGAGTGGTGAAATAAATAATGCAATTGGAAGTTAACTGGTGGTATAAATTGTGAAAGTGAATCAAAGTGAGACGTCGAATTCCGTTGTTCGTAATTAAAGAAACGATCAAAGGTATCCTAGAAGGTCAGCAGAGGATTTAATGATCGACCCTCAATCCCAGTTAGTGAATTGGTGAGAGTAGAATTGACGTGGTATTCGAAACGTTTGTTTATACGCATTTAGAGAATGTAACTACAGAAAATCCAATATTATTCGTTCCTTGCATCGGTCCTCTTCCTCAACAACGGCAGATGTAAAAACGCTTAAAAACTAGCCCAAGAGAGAATCCATTTTGTCTAGTTTATAAGAGCCCTGCAATAAATGACTGGACACTATTTCTTCGGACTCATGGTCGAGGATTTGAAAAGCCGTCGGCATTCCCAATCAACAGTTCTCTCTCACCACGGGGTAGAAAAAACCTCCATTGATGCCGCTGGAAAAACATTTCTCCCGGCGAAAACTATTGCTTTAATATTCGAGAAAGTTAATGATATATTGAATAACACCATAATTGGGCTCTTTTTTTTACTCTATTTATTACTCTCTCTTCCTTTCTACTTAAGATTAGTATTGACAAACGAAGATAATAACCAGGGAGCGTTACACATCTACCAAAATATTATCCTTATAGCCTAGTACTCATAAGTAAAAATTAGGAAGTTTATCACCGTAGTCTATCCTGTAAATGTGGAGAAGTGTATTCGAACTTTCAACTTAACATATCCCTTGATCATGGTTTTGGGTTTAACGTATCCTTTGAGTATAGCTAAATGTGTTATGTTTCCTCAAAATACTTCCCTTTTACAATGGTATTTTTGATAAAGTAAAAAAGGGTGTAACATGTGATTGAAATATTCTATGACTTCGACAGATTTATTAATTGGCGCAGAATCGCCTTTTGACGGATCTGTCTTTTTTTTTTTCTATCCAATAGACTTTTTAAAGTGAATCATAAAAAAAAGTAATGATTTTCTAAATTATTCGGATTTTCCACAGTTATTTACCCATAAGATACTTAACTAGCTTCTTATACATCAGAGGAAAATTAATTTTTGAGGTTTTACTTCAAATTCTTAAAATTATTCTGGACTTCTTTTGTATATTGAAGCTCATTTACACTTCAAAATATTATACATTTCTTAAAAATGGGAATAACAATTAATATTTTACGGCAAATCTTCTGGATGTTACTTGTTGTGTAGTTAACAATTTAAGATTTATTACTGGTTTAAAATCCTTATCTTACTTTATAGTGTGCAGAACTGTTATGCTTTGCGTTCTTTTAAGAATAGTTTTCGAAGAGAAAAGTGACCTTTTTTTCATATCTATAGTCTTCAAAATTTTCTTTCTTTTCAAATTTGTGCACGTACTCTTAAAAGTACGTAAATTGATTGTTACAAAGTGCCCTTTGCATTAATTTATCCAATCAGTTCTAATCATAGTTTTTTTTTTTGTATTACTACTTTTTTCTAACTCATTCTGCATTCAATTGATTAATTATTCAAGTAATTTTTGAATGTTATGTAATGTCAATGCATATTGTATATTATTACAATACTTATCACTCTCGTCAAAGAATTTTTTATAACATTTTTAAGCAGTGGTGGTGATTGTGAGTTAGAGGTGGAAGGCAAAAAGTTTACAGAATACAAAAAATAGAGTGGAATGTGGGGAAATATAAGGAGGGGGATATTATATAAATATAGACATTTTTTTGAGAAATCAGGACCGAAAAATAAAAACTGGCAGTTTATATCAAATATACTGTGGCTTAATTTTAATATTAGCGTATAATTTATTCTTTTTTGAAATTGTGATTAATACTACACTACATGAAATAACTTTCATTGAAGAAAAATATTACGTATGTATTATAATTAAGTAGTAGTATTTCGAGAAATTAAAAGTGTTCGGTGATAATTTAATTAAAAAAGTATGGCTTGGTTAAAATAAACACCAAAGTAAATTATAATTTGCCAAAATTTAGCCAATGAGTTTATTCAATGGCTTGTTTTATATACACTACACAACAAAATATGTAAGGAATTTTTTTTAAAAAAAATGCTCTTATAGAATTGCTTATGCTAATTAGCATTGAATTGGATTTCACTGCAATATCATTGCTTATATTGTAAATATAAGCAATGATATTGCAGTGAAATCCAATAATTATAGAAAAAAAATTATTGCAGTGAAATCCAATTAATTATAGAAAAAAGCTATACAATATAAAATAAGTTTCTCAGAGTCACATATGTTTGATATCTCTGCTTTAAAACTACGTTATTTATCTTTGTTTCCGCTTAGCATAGACTTCCACATATTCATCCACCTTAGCTATCCTTCCTCATTGCATATTCCACGCGAGCCTCCTCTTTTACAATGGCTGCAATACGAAATGGTAAATCGCGATGCATTGCATTTTGTGCATATTTTTTGTTCAATAAATTTTTAATAGTTAAGCGGAAGAGAATTAAGTTATATGAAAATTAGCTTATACATATGTTTTGTTAATTATTCTTAATTTTAGTCAGATAAAATGGAATAAAAATTTAATTCTATCCCAAAAATAGTGTAGGGGTTGCTACTCTCGCCTCTCCCAATCACGGCCACTGTTTATTGGAAAAGAGAATATTGCATTCCCAAAACGGAATTTGAATTATGTAGTACTCGTAACTTTTTATGGAACAAGCAGAAGTATAATCATAAATAACAATGAAGAATGTCACCCATCTTATCAAGATTATCAGATATGACTCATAATGCTATCGTAGACGGTGGTACTAGGCCTTTCCACAAAATTTTAATTGGTTAGAGCAATACTTTCCTGAACGCTCTTTCCATTTCAAATCCGGTGTGAGTTATGATATTTGTTTTTGAATCCCCGCCCACCCGTGTTACATGCACACTGCTAGAATTCTCAAGCATGTTTATCTCATCACGTCCCGAGGCGTCATATTTATTCACCAATTAGGCTGTCAGAAAAACAGAGCTCTGATTGGTTGAGACCAGAAGACCGTTTTTATGGCAAACCATTTACTCGTTATTGGGCAAATTATGAAACAAAGAGGCTTCTGTTTCTTGGTATATAACTCATTGGAGATCATGATTTTGGAAATGAAATGGGAAACAAAATAAAAGGGGGTTCGAGACTATGTAATTGCCGCTTGTCACATTTGCTTAGAGGTTCCTGATTTGACGAGACGAGGATAACTTGGGTGGCTCATACCGGATTGAACACGATACCAAGCCAAAAGATACAGCTTTCAAAACTTTTATTGACAGCAGCAATTATGATCCCAAAGCATTAAAGTAGATCTCAAGATTCTCACGAAGATAACGTTTCTGGTTGACTTTAAAAGCCATACCTTGTATCATTTCAAGGTTCCCGATTTAAAATTTGTAATTGGTAGATGTCACTTCTTTTTCTGGCGCAGTTGGTTTTTGACTTTAAAATGTGGATAGCTCGCTGACAGTTAGTCGAGATCAAAAATGGAAATGATGAATGCATTCGTTATAGAAATTGGTTATTTGAGACGACAGAGTTGAGATTAATCGGATTGGATTACTTTGCATAAATTAGACGAAGAAAAAAATTTTAATGGATGCATGTTTCTTAAAAAAAATTGAAAATTTTTTAGAGTATTGAATTTATGTGGGCGGTGTCATTTCTTTCATTTTTAATGCTTTTCTGCATTTAGTATGAATAATAGTATACCATGAATACTAAGGAGGTTCAAAAAGTATCCATGTTAGGAATGGGAAGTTGGAAAATGGTCACTCAGTGTAGTTTTGTGCATTTATGGAATTTTTTTTTCATTCTATTTTTAAGAATTCGTGAGTAAAGTTACTTTTAATATCACCCCCCCCCCCCAAAAAAAAAAAAAAAAAAATCATCACCATTACTTCTCCGTCTGAGAACATCTTCACCTTTTTTTAGCATATTTACCTGAAGCAACTTGTGAAATTGCTGTTGGGTTTCTCGTGTATAACTAATGATTAGTTAAAGTGTTATTGTAAGTGATAATTTGACGCATAATAACAGCTTCAACTTGTCACGACAACAATTAAAACAGAGGTATGAAAATCAGTGTCAACTCTCGATTTAGATTCTGTTTAATAGATGACAGTCCACAATGGTAACATCAACTTGCCTTAGCAATGCCATCTGTCGGCAAAAACATTTACTTTTCGAAACACTCTCGTGAATCGGTTGTTTCATTCTTGCTTTATTATTTTTTTTAAGAAAAATATGAATAACGAATAAATTCATCAGCAAAATGATTTCTATTTATTTTCAACAATTTGTTTTATTCAAGCAAAATGAGTAATCAAGACTTTTCAGTGAGAACTATATTTGTTGATACCTATCTTTTTCTCCACTTCAACGAAGAAGTAAACTTAAAAAATAGTTTTTCATTTCATCCTATAGTACATAGTGAAGTTATAAAGATTTATCATTAATAGAGCAATTAAATGTATTTCAAATTACTTAAGAAAAATAAAATTATCACATATTTATAAATTATTAAAATTATAATACATTTAAAAATTCTCACATATTATATAATTTATCTTTAGGAGAGAAAAAAATTAATATATGTATAAATCTGCAGTATGGAGTTTAATTAAATTCGTAGAGTCAATAAAAACTCAGGTAAATTATACTTCTTTAATTAACCGTTTGAACTTCCTTCTTATTAAATTTATATTGATCATGAAACTGTAATATTTTTTTCCCTTTTTTAAGAACATTATAAATTCTAATTGAGTCAAAATTACCTCTGAAAAGTCAATTAAATATATCATGTTTTATTTCCTTTAACAAAAGATCATAACTTAAAACACCATTATATTCAATAATTTACAACAATGTTGTAAAAAATGAGGTTTCGTAGGCGAAGTACTTTTTTTTAAAAAAAATTTGCTTAGAAGCGATATATTTATTTCTACAACACCCGAAGCTACATCAGTAACAATTATTGTAGATATCTATAATTTTTACCTCACGAAAACAAATGTATACATTATTTCTAAATTATTATTTGTAATTCACGAAGTAGTGTAGCAGAATGATTGATGTCACCAACCTTAATACAGTATAAGGGGTGTGGATAAATTAGATTATTATAACTATGTCATATTATTACTATGAGTCGGTTTACATTGTCTTTTCCCATCACGTCTACTCTATTAAGTATGTCAACCTTAAAGGTTAGAATTATAACAGTGCGAAGCCTCGCCTCATTCGAGAATTGATGATTTTGAAGTATGGATGACAGCTGATGAAAAGGTTAGCACAACCTGATGAATGGTAATTTGACTAATCTGTTGTCGAGGTAAATCGATTATTGTATAATTAAAGAATAGATTTCTTTAAATAAGCTACGAGGAATAAATAATAAAACTCACGTGGAAAAGAGTGCCATTGCCTCGAGAGGCTGGACTTCTGCCCGTTTACTCCACATAAAGTATTTATTTCCCTTCTACTAGCTATTGTGACCAGATTTGTTTTCATCGAATCGTGGGTTCTAGCCCTAATGCCACTAAAGATTCACCGCCGTGTTGCGGGGCTGACGGATTTTAAATTTGTTCAAGGCGCTGAGGCGTATTTTGCTGAGGGAGGTACAAACTCAGGTGTCATCCCCGTCATTTGACTGAGGTTCAAAATTACGAGGTCCGTCGCCATTAGCCCTTGTGTTGCTTCTCAGTGCGACGTCAATAAACAATCGCATCATATCTATTGCTTATTGAAGATCAAAAGAGACATTCCTAAATCCGCCCTTTTGGGACGCACTCTCAAGAATAGTGGTTCAAAACTGAGGGTACGCGTACCCCGGGAGAAAATATGTGGGAGACCCTTAAAGAGTATGTGAAAAGAAAACTGTAATTGTGGCCACTTAACTAAAATAGAATAAAAAAAAATTTCAAAATATCAAAAAGTAGGTAGTGGGTTTAATAATATTATTAATTGTAACTTTGATTATTAATCGTATTATTATTAATTGTACATTCCCTATCAATAAAATCTTCGCTGCAAGAGACTTTGTGTCCGCTGCATAAATAGGCTTGTTCTCCTCCCACCCACATTGCACAAGAAGAGTCCCATCCACCACTGGATCATATATAACTTACATTAAATAATTCGAGATAAAAACTAACGTTTTTAAAAACAACGTTTTAATATGGTGGCAAAGTTTATTAAAGAAAATTAATGAAATATTAGTAAAAACTGGTCGTAAATCTCTAAATATTGCATTGTTAGGCAAGTAAGAACGGTTCACGAAATTTCTGAGCTCTAGCTTCATGGGAAGTTGGTCAAATTAATGACAGAAAATTTGATGACACACTGATATAACTACACACAGACAGACACATTTCAAGTGAAATACATAAAAACTAACTAAAATTAATTAATTCATCCGGTAAATTAAATGGTTGGAATGCAGTTTAACCCAACCACACTTGGCGACAAGAATTATTTGGTGGTATTTTTCCAAATGCCGCTACCCTGGTCCATTTTACGGACTTAACGTTCAGCCAAAAAAAAAATCGCCAAGTTTGGTGCCAATTTTTGAAATCACACCAAGATGTTGTGCTAAACTGCATTATTAAAGAAAATATTAGTTAAAACTTGTCACAAATGTCTAAATATTGCATTGTTAGGTGAGTAAGAACGATTCCCAAAGTTTCAGAGCTCTAGCTTGATGGAAAGTTGGTTAAATTAACGATCGAAAATTTGCTGACACACACACACCAAGTGAAATACATAAAACGTTTTAAAAAATGTAGTAAATTAAGCGCAACTCCGAATTTTAGATTAAATTTAACTTCTTTTGAACCTAATTTTGGAAGATTTTGTAATGAAACAATCGAGAAGGTGTGAGGGAGGGGTGCTTGAAGGATTCTGGATCGGGTTTCACGGAAGTTAACCGTCCAGCTGAAGTCACGCGAGAACCGCTGCTCTAGGGGTTAGACTATCCGAAGGAACAATTATTAAATCGCCTAATTATTACACTTAGAACATCCTCATTTTAAAAGTGTAAAGTTTGTTAGTGAAAAAATTTGAAAGACATAATTTGGCTGTAGAAATTGCTCAGATACTAAGCTATTGCCAAGATACATGTTTAAAGTAACTGAATCAATAAAACGCTTCACATTTTGAATTTTTTTTCTTTTAATTTTGCTCCTGAAAAACCGAGGGTCCTTTGTGGATTCCCTAGATTTAGCCTTTTTTTTTTCAAAATGTAATTGTTTTAGGATTCTGTAGAATAGATGTCTTCAAAATATACTTTATCCATAGAGCTGATTCTTTGTACTTTAAGAAATGAGGTTATTCATTGCGCAGTAAACATAATTTTTTAAAATTAATACTCTTTAAATATTGCACAATATTTATGTACACATTATGGGAAATTTCAGCCATAAGAAATAACATATTTTAAAATTTTATTAAATTTAAATTTTGAAATTATATCTATGTTCAATGTATAGAATGTTATGTTTATAAATACTTTATTTTATTTAAAAATATAAATGCAGTGGAGTATACGCAAGATTTATCTTAAAGTAAGTACACACGACTTGCAAATGTAAACAGAGCTATTGATCATTAATTATTCATACATTATTATTTATGTGTAATTAAAAAAAATAATTCTTAAATTTGTAGATATATGTATAGAGAGATCTTAATGTTAAAAAATGACTTCTCCATTGTCTTTAATTTAAATAAGGGAGAACTAGAGAAAGAATCAATACAATCACTACTTCATCGTTTATAGCTTCCTCTCACTCACTCAACTACAAATTAACTACCTTCAATAATTCAATTCTCCATTGCTTAAAAATGCAACATATCAAATTTATACTCTACATTTCAGTATTTTTAATCTAATATATGTAAGTCATGTTTCATCTATAGGGAAAGATCTTCAATTACAATAACATAATTTAAACTCCTAAAGTATTAGTTGAAGGTGAAAACGCATTTGAGCCCACGTTTTGCGTTTAGTTAAATAAAACGAAAATTTTATACAAAAAAATTTTTTATTGGAATTTGTATATTATAATTCTTTATATATCAGAATACAGATCAACGTTTGATGGAGAATAAAAGGAAGAGAATTTTTTTTAAAAAAAAAAAAAAATTACAGTAAAAAAAAAAACTAAAAAGTCCGATTTTCAAATCATGTTTCGAAAAGAAAAAAAAAATCAAGATGAAATAGAAAACTTTCTCAACTCCACCCAAAAAAAAGCCACAATATCGAATGATTCTCCTTTGTACCTAACACATCAATAGGTGAATAAGTTTCTAGGGGTATTTAAAAAAAACTGTTACTTCACGTAACCTTAGTTACCGATTTTTCGTGTCGGACAACTGAAAGAAGCGATATTCTATTTGTTGCTTTGAAAAATGGAAATGTCGATGCTCGACACTGGAAAGGTAATTTTTTCAGCATTAATTTTGTTTCATGTCATTTGCATGCGAACAATATGGATCAATTCTGTATTGTCCGACATTTGATGCATTTTTAAGGCTCTGGAAGGGATTTTTTTCCTTCCTCCCCCCTTTTTTTCTTTCGATTTATTCGAAAAAGGGTGTTACGAGCTTTCACGTTTCACTGAACCTCAACTTATCTTTTGTGTGAATAAAAGTATTTGTAAGAAAAGGGTGTTGAAGAGTACCATCTTTAGAGTTTCACTTACGCCCTTTATTTTTATTAACAACAAATGATGTCAATCATTTCTGCTGAGATTGCATAAATTTATGTGTATTATGTGTGTAAAATGTATTGCATAAATTTATTGTTTAAATTCGCATTTATAAATTTTACAAGAAAATGAAAATGTAGTTGCTGAATAATTTATGAGATGTTACGTGTTTTTTAATCAAAGATCTTTTTGGTTTAAGGTAGTAAATGAGCAGTTTTTCAAATTAAATATTTATAAAAAAAAATTATGTTCATCATTTATGAACACACATGAAACATGCAATTAAGAAAAAATTATCTTTTTTCAAACAACTATTTAATATTTTAATCTTTTTTCTAATTAATTAAGTTCTTAAAAATTTCGACTACATCCACAAATTTTAAAATTTTTAAGTTATTTTTCCCCCAATTTCTTAGAAGTGTTTCTCACAATTCTGGGCATGGTTTTGGTCCTATTTATGTTACTAGTGTTATTCATATTTTTACAACTGGTTTTTTTTTTTTTCTATCAGACTCTACGAAAAACATTAAAATGAATTATACGTATCAAATTTTGTGGATATTTTATAAAATTACTATTTATTCAAATCCTTATTTCATACACAAAATTATCAGAATCAGAAGTTTCTAGAATTAATCACATTATACGATTGATTGATTGTTTATTAGCTTCACACTAAAAATGAACATGTAGGCCTTTATAGACAGACCTCGTAATTTTAAGTTTCGGTCAAGTGATGAGGACGACATCGAAGCTGTCCTCACTTCCCTCTCCAAACTTCCTCACCACGCCAACGGGACTTGGGACCCAGACAGATTTAACGTGCATCAGCCCTGCTACACGGTGGTTCTAAACTGACATCAGGGCTCGAGCACACGCTTTGACGAAAACAACTCTGGCCTCGAATATGCGACCATGACCACTAAGCTACCACAGCCCCTGACGACGGAGATACTTAAGTTGATACCTCAAATTCCTAACTTCCACAGGCCACAGTAACCCCCCATCTATTATTTGACATTGGGCTATTTGTTGTGATAAGGACTTGAATTAGAGGCTCAACTTGAATATCGCTATGCACATAGTCAAACACAAATATACTTTGTAATCACACGGTTCCTTGTTCCTTTCCGGTATGGTGCTCAGTGAATATTTAAAAGCTTATTGTTTTCAGATATTATATTTAGGATGTAGGACAATTCGCGCTTTTCTAATCACTAACCTTGGAGCCTTTTCTTTGTTAATAAAGTCCATAAAATTCCAACTCCTTGTAGAGATGAAAATATGAGGTATAATGAATTGAATTAGGGATAGTGATATATAAGCGAAACATAATTGAAAGGAACGAGAAGAAAGGCGGATGATAACGACGAGCTGATTGATGTTTGCAAATTGGAGTGAACTGTCGTAATTAATCGTTTGTAGTAAAGTTGGTTAGATCTGATTCCTGGTTAGAATAAAAGGAGTCGAATCTGGTGCGTTCTATAAGTTTATCACTCAATGCGAGTGAGTTGGTAAGCTAAGCTTTACTGTTTAATTATAAGTTAGGATTGAAGTAAGTTAAGATGGATTCAAAAGGGTGAGGGATCTTATATATTCTGTGAAGATAGTTAGTAAACTTTATTGTCTTTCTTATGTCGTCTCTTTGAATGGATTATAGACCTTGTTGATCTTTTAACGAAAATTTACTGTCTAGTAAATTCAAGTCAAGGCCGAATTTGTTTTGGCGCTGTTTAACAGATGATCCCATACAATGGTAACACCAACATGAATTATAAGCGACATCTGTCGTTAAAAACAAGCCCCTTTTAATCAACCTCGTATCATAAAGGAATAGAAAATAATTCTAAGAAAGGACATCAGACAGTTATTCTAATGAGTTAAGTGCTTTAATTATTCTGTAATTATCGTTATGAAGTTCTGAATCCAGTGATAATTAGATATATTTAACGAGTTACAGATGCATTATATTATTGAACTTAAAAATAAATAAAGCAAGATGATTGGTTTGAAAATATTTTTTTAATACCAATTTTCTCCCAAACGAGCTTTATAGTATTTTCATCTTTTTAATTTCGTTTTCGAATTTAAAAAAAAAGTTTAAACTCATCTTTAAAATGCTATATAACTTAAAATCCTTCTATTTTAAATATTTTTAAAATCTAGTAAGTGCAAATTCAGTGTAATGATAAATATGATTACTAAGATTGAAAGATATAATTTAGAATTCTTATGTGTTCTGAAAAGGAAGGAAAAACTAACACGCTACACTTTTCGAATTTATTAATTTAAAAAAAAAAATATCTATTCGAATAGCAAATGTACTGTAATGATAAATTAGTACATTCTAACGGGGGGGGGAATGCTATAACAGCGGAAAGAATAAAATATTTATTCAACTACCACTTCTCATTTAATGAGACTTATACTTCATTTGAGTTACTCTAATCTTTGAAGCCCTCATTCTTATTCTAAGCCTTTATTTGCATTTAAGGGAGTGTTGCAGAAACATAAATAAAACATTTCAAACCCGCCAATCATTTCAATACATTAATCTATTCATTAACAGGATGTTTAAGTATAAAAAAATTTTAAATCCCACCCGCGGACCGATCTATAAAAGAAAATGTTTCAATTAAACGAGAGCTAATTGATTCTTACCTCATCGAAAAAACGAATCCCACGAAAGCATCAAGCACAAGAAAAGATCGAGGGGGGGAGGAAATAAATCGATTGATCGCTTAACCCACTTAAACATCTCATTGTTTATCGCTGGGTGAGATGGAAAACAAAACAAAGAAAACTAATTAAAATTGCTTGCTAATACCTCCCACTTATACACTCCTGTGCTGTCAAAGCATATGCAAAAAAGCAACAATGCAAATGCGTGGGTTTTTCAAAACACAGCACACAACTCTTGCTCGTTGATATTTTTATCTAATCTTTTAAAATAGCCATAAGAAGTATTGAACTGAAGACTTAACTGAAATGAATACGCGTGCACGTTTAAATCGCAGGAGGTATTCATGGCCGGGCAATATAAAATCTCACCCGCGGTTCGGCCACCCTTGGAGCAGCACCTCGTAAAGATTTTACTTGCTCACTATAACAAGATGATGACCGTTGAGAATGACCATTAAATGTACCCAAGCCGTCCTCTTTGCCCAGCAGGACACGTAGCTTCTGCAGAGAGATGCTTGGCAAGTGGCCACGTTTTATGTCTTTCTTTCTGGACTGATTGGCACGGCGTTTTTGCCGGAACGTTTTGTAGCTTGAAGACATGCAAAGGGAGAGGCGAATAAAGATTGATGCTTGTTTCCTAGAATGAGAAGAAATCGATTGGCGTTCTATTGGGTTTAATCGTTCTGCTGTATTCGATTCCGGTTGCAAATTGAGCATTCTACTGCTACACTGATGTTGTGACTTCTATAGTACGCTTTTGACTGTTATAATATTTATTAATTACGAAAATGAATCGTCACACGAGGGAGAGGGTATCGTAAAGTTTAAATTATTGGTAAGAAATAATCAAGAGAATAATCGGGATAAAATTTATTTCATGCATTAGTTGATTACAACGTTATGTTCATAAGAATCAACTAATGTACGAAATAAATTTTTTCCCCATTATTCTCTTGATTATTTCTTAGCAATAATTAAAACTTTACTATACCCTCTCCCTCGTATGACTATTACAGCTATTAATGTTGATTCTTTTGATTTCAAGAAAACGTAAGATCGCAGTAATACGCAGTCTGCAGAAGATAGTTTTCAATTTGTTGAGTTCCACAATAGCGGTCTTCATTAACCCGTTCACTCCCAGCGTATCAAACGCGATGTGCTCGTGTTTATTTGCTCTCCTGTGCCCAGTGTATCAATAGAGATACACTTCAGGAGAACGTTTTATTTGATTTTTTTAATGTTACTATATGGCGTTATCATTAAACCATGAAATTTATGTAACAAATGTAAGCATATTTTGTATTTCCTTAAAATATATGATTTTTTTATGTAATATTTTTATGTACAAAACATATAATTTTCGATTAAATATTTTTTTTTCTTCTTTCGTATATATTAAGTTTAATGCATTTTAAATATTATATGTAAAAACCAAAATATTTGTACGAATAACTGATTTTATAGCAATTTTTTTCGTGAATTAGGCTTAATATTTAAAACCGTATGGGCACAGCGTGACACTCCGCGGTAAGAAGCTGCGGGCCCAGGGAAGCACTACTTTTTTCTAAAGGGTTAAAGTCAAGAAACGCTGGGAGAAATGTACGAGCATAATTCTGGGATGGTGACTAATTGAAGAAGTCTTGAGAACAATAAATAAAAACTAAGTTTCGATGTCGATTATTTTTAGTAATAATTTAAACTTTCCGATGCAAAGAGTTACTTCAATCTACGGTTTCCTGGAACTAAACAAATCAACAAAAATATCTGTAATATACAGCGTTATGTACATAAGGATCAATTAATATGCAGATTAAATTTTACACAGGTATATAAGTTATTTCTTAGTAATAATCAAAAATTTACTATGCCTCTCGTACAGTAGTAGTATTTTGGTAAGAAAAAAATTTACAAGAATAATAATTATTATATTTGAAATTTGTGAAGAGTTGGGGTTTTGCTTCAATTCTTTCTCAATAACTTCTCCTGATATATATGTTAATTTTTGAAATTTTCACATTTTAATTCTTGTATGAAAGATACTTCTAGTGTACCCGTAACTGGTGGATTAGTTCCTTCTCCAAGTGGGGTTGGGTTGCCTTTGAATTTTTGTTCCTAAAGCATATGTGAGAATATATTATTCAGACACGTGCTAATACTAGCCTATCAAGATTTGCCAATCTTTTTGACCCGTGTGGTGACCGGGAATGACAGAATAGTCCCACTGTAGCTCATGCATGTCGTAAGAGGCGACTAAAATGGGTACCCAGCGTCTGGGCACCCTGCCCCTGGGGATTATATCAGGGGACCTCAGAGACTTGCCTTCTTTAGGCAAGTACGGCATCATGACCCCGAGGTACCCAAGTGATCTTTTTTCTTTCCCATGCGGTTTACTGTCTTTGGAAAACACGGGTGACGCGCCCCCGGGATACCCTACCTATCCTTCTCTATTTTCGACCCTTCTGTTTGTCAGCCAATTTATCTTTTCCTCGATTTCTTCTCGTCTAGACCACAGTTAATTCTTGTTTGGCGCAGCATAGCCATATTTCGCTCATGCGCCAATAAACTTTACTTTCTTGCATGACCTTTTTGGCTATTAATCTTTTTTCAATGTTTTAATGTCTAGATCAGATTTACCTTATTTGGCACAGTATGGCCACATCTGGTTCTTGCTCCAATAAGACTTCACGATCATCATTGCCAATCTGTTTATTGGGCACTTTTGTGATAAAAAAAAATAATTGAGCAGAAAAAGACATCAATAGAAAATAACCATTGTTTTTATTATCTTACAAAAAATTTTTTTCATTTTACTGCACTCAAAATAATTTGTGATGCATCGTATGAAAGCTGCATATGGGATTTTTATTTTTAGCATGCATTTTACAGCATCTGACATAAACTAAGAGCAAGAAAATGTAATTAAATTTTACTTATTAAAAATTTTGTCATAATGTTTGTGTGTCATGGTTATGAATAGTTTATATACCCTTTGCTATGCTACAGTCAAAATGGTATACATCAGTTTTTTGTGTCGGAGGAAATGTTTAAACATTAAATTACCCTCTATACAAACAGTTTCTTTGGCGATTTTTTTTCTCGGTAAAAATGAGCAGTAATAAATTAATCGGATGAACTCTATTGGATAGATTCTAATGTATTCTTAAAAAGGTGTCAGGTTATAATTTTGTACGATATATCTATAAAAGAAGCATAATTTAAAATCTTCAATCAAGTTCATACTGACTAGGTTGCAGTAATGATAGCTATTGAAACAAAATATTGCATTTATTAATAGTAGTTCCGAAATGAATTATAGTTGAAAATTAATTCATTGTAAATTAATAATTATTTTTTAAAATTGCTAATAGATGCAATTGATCAATTATAAATTCAAAAAATAACTATGTGATTTTCTTTCAAAAATACTTGATGCGATTTTCAATTTTGTTCTGCTACGGATAAATATGGATTTAAATTGATCTGCCATAAAAAAAAATTACAAACACGAACCTGCATTCAATGAATAAATATTACCCATTTTTTTATTATTAACATGAACTAACATCTTGTTTTGAGAAAATGAAGTCAACAAAAATGCGTGGGTGTGAAATAAAGGGTGAATGGTGTTAGGTTCAATTGATTGGCATTATAAATACATTATGATTATAGTAATTATATTTAGTTTGCTTAAGATATATTTACTTTGCTAAGATAAATCAAATTTAATATTTTATCGTCTGCTTTTATTTTAATATCCAAAGTATTATTGTCTACTTTAATAATTTATGATTGTTCTTATTTTAATATTTACTTTACCAACTGGTTTTTATGGCAGAATCATCTTTTTTTATAATTTTTGTTGTTAACAATCGCAACGGTTTTGTCCTTTGGAATGTTTTGCTGAGGAACATAAAAAGGTATTTTGAATTTGAAGAAAGTACTTTCCTTTCTTGATACTAATTGCTTCTGTGAGACCTTGGACTCGGAAGTGTACTTACTTTATGCTAATTATTATGTATTCTGAATAATTCTACTTTTTCGAGAGCTTAGTAGAAAAAAAAAAGGTACGTTAGCACATGTTGAAATGAAATTAACAAAACCAAAAAAAATTTTACAGAATTATTTTATAATTAACTTTTTTTTTTTTTGAGTATTATTCTATTTAATGTTTAATGTTGTTAAATAGAATAAAAAAAAGTATCCTTCATGTTAAATCCGTTCAAGTTGCAAAGTCATTGAGTCTGTTGATGCGAAAATTTACAATATAAGATGGATTGTTTTAATATTAACGCAATTTTCAATTATTGATCTATCGCTTTAAGTTAGTGCTCTTCAATTCTATTACATCTCATCAAATTAAGACGAACTAATCATAATTGAAAGATATCAAAAGATTCTTTTCGTTAGTTTTTCAAAGTTAAAACTGCAGTGAATTTTCATTTACTTTTATTCTTTTTTTACAATCTAAAAAAGCGAACGATTTGTGTTCGAAACATTTTTATCAGTGATATATATTTTATGTCTATCAGGCGACAATTAATGTCAATTTTAAGATTTCTAAAGTAAATATTTCTTCAAATAAAAATCATGTTCTTATCCACGGTTTTAGGTTTTGCTTTATTATAGATATGGATTTAACTTTGCCTTCGATAAAATAATGCAAAAAAGAAAAAAATAAAAGCAATGATTATACACGTAGATATCAAATGATTAAAAATAATGTGGAAAATTGCAGATTTCCTTTGTGTTTAATTACAGTGAATAATAATATTACTGAAAGAACCATTGTTCACAAATATTCAATTCTTTTAAAGTGTTAAATTCTTTCATTTGATGAAATAGCAGATAAACATTTGTAAATATATTTATAGAGAAATATTTTATTCCAGGCTGGAGCTTGAAAACATTCAGATTTCTATTACTTCCTTCGATCAAATGTCACAACATAAAAATCCAGAAATAATATGCTACGTTGGATGTCTTCCTAAAAGTTTAGTGGCAGTAAAGCAAACTTCCACTTTGCAGTAAAAAAAAATATTCTTTTCAACAGATTCTTCTTAAATCTGTAACTTCTTTTTTTATGTATACGGCTTTAGACAGTCAGTGTGACAACAATATCATCTGTTGGCGAATGGCCAAAAGTCATGTTTTTTCATTTTCTACTTTCGCGCCAAATGACATGGTCTCAATCTTGTCCTGTAGTTTTGGGGCAAAGAATAAAATATTTGGTCGCCAATTCAAGTTGAATAGGGAATAGAAGAAGGGGGAATATTCTTTGGACGATAAAATATGTACTCCAGCGCTTGGGAACGAAATTTTATTGAAGAGTCTTAAAGAAATCGGGAGTATTTTTTTTTTTGAACTCTGGAACAAAAATCGGAATATCCTTCCAAAAGATGCCGAGTTCGATAGCACAGCTGTTGCTCTAGAAAGTATTGATGTTTTTTTTAAAAAGAAAAGCTCTTTTGGAAAGACTAGAGAAAACTTCATTGAACTGTCTTCCGATTTGGAATGCTTCAACGAATTCACGCCAAGTATTCGTGCTGAGAATGTTATGGAGCTTTTTAAAGTTTTTGTTTAGAAAATACCATAACGCAAGACGCTTTATGTGGCGTCCTACGCTTTTGATTTGAATTCAGACCAGAAGTTTCCGGAAATATTGCTTCCAATATTTCCAAATATAGTTCAATGAATATACTAAGGTCTAGTATTTATTTAGAGACAAATAATACACGTCAAGTATTCGTTTTGGGAACCTTATGGAGCTAAAACTTTTTTATATTTTCATAATGCTGGAAAAAAACATGCATTCTTAATTTTAAAACAGAGTTCTCATGCGTATTTCCGTTCAGCTATAACCTCTTGGACTTTCATACGACGTTTTTTGATTTGAGAATCTACTCATGAAAATGAACCGTAACTTATGTCAATTGGAATAAAAATATTGATGTGTGGTGAATAATATTGATACAATAGCATTAATAAACTGCGAAGAGTTTAATATGAGGGTTAGAGGTAAGGTGATTAAATTTTTGAACTGCGAGACTATTCTTGCATGTAGGCTGAGATTGATTTTAAGTTAGTCCGGATTTGGACCGGTCTTTAAAATTGGTTAGATAAGTACTCATTTCTGAATATCTTCTGTATTGAATGCGTGAGGGTTTGTACCACAAGCGTGATAAGCATCTTCATTTGTTGGTTATTTTAATGGAAGAATAACAAACATATAAAACTAAATTAAAGATTAACTGATTATTTAGATTGACTTTTGCCTGTGTAAACTCAATTCATTTGTGACAGATCAAATACGTCCCAGAACCGACACTATATCGTCTCAATTCGAATTTCTTATTCTATGGATATGGTATTTCTGTTACTTTTCAGCATAGTGCTATGAATAGACTCATGATGAAAAAATATTTTACGATTATGAGGTATTATAAATTTTTTAATCACACTGAAATCAAAATTTCTGTATACCTAAATGTGTTAAATATTATAAAATGATTAAATATAATTAATGAATTAGTTCTAATGTTTAACAATCCTATCGAAAATAAAATATTTGGATTGGGTTGCTTAAAATTTGAACAGTCAAAAAGGGGGAAAACCCAACGTTCATTATTAAAAGAATAAAAAAATTTAACTGTATTTTTATCCCTTGATCATTTTTTTTTCATATGAATTTCAGTAACATTCAATCTCCCTTATTACTGACGCTCCTAATTCAAGAAACCAAGAATAAAAAAAAAAACAAAAACAAAATATTTTTATCTCTTTCTATGAATTAGAAAACAATTGTTACAAGGCATAATCTATTTTTGTGAAAACATTATCTACACGACATTTAAATAAGGTTTCATCTAATAATCGCAACTTTGTGGAAGATAAGAAAAACATTGAGAAACTAAACATAATTAACATGGAACGTGTTCTTACAAAGACTAACTTAAAATCGAACATTATTCTTATAATAATTGTGAGACTGTCTTTCTTATCACGTAATCATAAAAAACATTGAAGTCTTTTCTTCTTATTCAGCCTCTACCCTTTCTTAATGTCCTTACAGGGAAGATTAGTTTACTGTTTTGATATATATTATCTTGATCTGTATTTGGTGCTATATTGACAAAATATAAATTTTATATCTCGTTAAATGCCAAAAAAAAAAAAAAAAAAAAAAAAAACCACACAATTTAACTGGAAAGCGTTTTAAATTTTGTACGAGACTTAAAATCGGTATTAAACAAAAATTTATTTTTTTCAACTTATTATAAAATCTAGAGAATATCCATTTCCGAAACAGAAACTTTTTAAAAATTTAATTTAGGAATTATTTGTGAAACGAAATAGGCATATTATAAAATTTTAAATTCAGTCGAATAACAGGCGAAAAAATAATTTTTATACTTATGCAAAAAGAAACTTAGAAGCAAAAGGAGAAATTAAAATTTAACTTAAAGACGTGTATTTTTAGATTTAGGTATTTTTAGGTTAGGTATCTATTTATACATATGCTGCATGTATTATATTTATGAGTACTATTTGCACGTACTTATTTAATACTACGAGTAATATTAATTTAATTAAATTCTTTCTAACTATTTATTTAATTTCTACCACCTAAGTCTCATGCATGAAATCGTAAAGGTTTAATTGTTTTTATGAAATAACCACGAGTGTCTGAATAAAATTTATACTACAGATAAATTTTATCAAAACTCATGTACAAAATAATGTAAAATTCAGCTATTAATGGTGATTTGTTTGGTTTCCTATCACCATTTGTAGTTGTAGATTCGAATTCATCAAGTTGATTCATCAAGTTGTAGATTCGAATAACTCACCGTATCGTAAAGTTTTAATTATTATCCCGGGCAAAGGTTTAATTATTACTAAAAATGATCCAGGTAGAAATTTATTTTTATTTATCTTTCTTAAAAATTCTTTATATTGTCACAATCTCAGAGTTATACATTTCTGCCAGCGCTTTTTGGCCTTTTCAGAAGATTGAACTCTCTAATCCCCATACTGCGAGTTACTTCTATCTGCAGCTTTCTGAAACCACACAAATCAACATGAATAGCTGTAATTTACGACATTATGTATTACATAAGGATCAATAAATGTCCTGAATAAATTTTATTCAGATATCTCAGTTATTTCGGAGTAATAATTAAAACTTTACGGTATCTTCTCGTATGAACTATTCATAAACATAATATCATTTGCTCGAAAGCGAACATTTAATATCAATGTAAGACTGTTTCATTGTTTCAAAGCATTTGTGACTGAAAATAGCTTCTTGGCTTGTCAGAAGTTTTGTTAAGTTCAAAGAGTTTTCGCATTACAAAAGAAACAAGCAACATAGAGGTTTTAGAAATAAAGATAAAAGAAAGACCTTACAGTTGGTAACCCTATCGAAACATGATGGATTCAAGCACATTCAGAATTCCCCAAACCGCTAAGTTTTCACGAAGTGGCCTCTTTCAGAATTACGCGGAAGAGGGCGGATCTGCAGTTTCCAACCCCATCGACACGAACTTGATCAATCACGAGATTCTTCGTGGCTGGTCTTTTCAATCAAGCCCTCACTCATGTCTGCGCCTCTCTGCTTGAAAGATTGCATTGTGCGCCTCACAATGACGGCTGTGTTCCCTGGGCATTATAGATAGGCTGCTCCAGTTACTAAGATCGACGAGATGGATCAGCCATCATTAACTTACTTTCCATCGACCCAATTTGTAGCCGTCTTCTTTCATAAGTGCGATGCACTTCTCGAGTTAATTGCGATTTTTGATGTGGTCATCAAGTGGAAGAAGGTTTAATTAACGATAAATTTGCATTAAGGTTTTCTCATTTCCGGGAATTATGCTCATCACGTGATTCCTGGATAATTGCGATTGTCTTCCCGGTTTCCCAAAAGTCACGAAACAGACTGAATTCATTTTAATGTATGCTGTAAATTGAATTAAATAAAAGCGAAGTAGGGTATGGTAACGTAAAATTAATACTGATTGACGGCTATTATTAAGATCTTCTCTGCCTTTGATTAGGGTTTTGGAGCGATGCTTCAGACTCTGTTCACTAATTACGGCTAAATACGCCTGAAACTTCTGAGTCACGATCATATAACGAGATCGACACCCGAGCTGGCACATCACTTCTTAAATCTAAGACACACTGAAAAAATGTTTAGCTGAAATTTTTATCTGGTTTTTAATTATATTCGCTATAAAATCTGCATGAGAGCTATTGGAGACGGACGTCGTAATTTTTGAACCACAGTCAAATGGAAAAGGCTAAATACCTAAAAAAGCATTTCTTTCTTTATTCAGCTCTACAGCCATCTCAAAATCTAATTAAACAGGCAATGAGTTCAATACTCCAAGTGAAAATACAAGATAAGGACAACACTTATTATCTATCAAAGAATATGAAAGATTGCTCTCTCTCAAATCCCTCTAAGTGTTAGTTTATGTTCAAATAATAAGGGCTTAGCTTACCAAATCACTCATTCCGATCCAAACGCTTCTTGTTTATAGTAGATTTGACTCTAATTATTCTGATCAAGAGTCACCTCCAACTACTTACTATTAATAACAATGACTCCCTCCAATCTACAACATCTGTCAGCTTGCAGTTATCCTCTATCTCCCGTCCCTTTCCTTTTATTTCTGCTTCGCTTGTATATCTTTATCCTTAACCCTTTATGAACGAACGTATCATATACGCATCACTCGCTATCGTCGTTCACAACCGAACATACCAAATACGCATCGCTGGAGAAGGAGCTCAGGGGCCGAACGATGCGTATTCGCATTTCAAGGTGTAACGTTTTCTAAAAATTTCTAGATGGCGCTCTGTGTCCATTACTTTTGAACTAAATGGTAGAGGGTGAAAAACTTTCTAAAAGATTTGAAAAGAATATTTCAAGCGATTCTGATGGGAACGTTTTGTCAGAGATGGACAAAACAGGACTTCGCTTTTCTCGGCGGTTCGAGAAATACTACACACGGTCTTAACTTTAAGTTTTATTAGTTCTTGTAAATAATCTTTCATGTTTATTTCTTATTAATTTTAAAATATGTTGGTGTATTTTGTCGATAAAACTTCAAAATAATTTCAATAGCGCTTCTGAAAATTATTTCTCAAAGTAAGCACTTCTTTTTATACATTTTTCTGCAAATTAAAGGGAAAAGATTATTAAAAATGCTAATTTTGAAATATATAATAACTTAAATAATAATTTAAAATTTTACCGAAAATTGCAACATTAGAACGAAAACTTCTTTTTGTGATTTTTTCTTCTCCTTAATTTAGGCTTAGCGGCACAATCCCCCCCCCCCCCCGGTCCGTGAGACAATTCCTTTCGATTCCCATCTGTCCCCAAGAAATGTCCTATGTCAAGGCAGACCATCCCGAAAGGGTTAATATAATTTACTCTTATTCTCATCTTCCTCTTATTTACCTTGTCATGCTTCATTTGTTTGACAAGCAGTTGTAATTGTATGCAATGCAAATTGCAAAAAGTCCCCGAGGTTAGTGAAAAGAATATACCGTTAATATCCCATAGTCCAAACAGCTAGTATTTCATTTACCAAACATCCGCACAATATTCAATGCCTTAATACAGATTTAATGTGCTGTAATCCAATTATTCTTCACCTTCTTGTCAACCAGTTTTTATCTTTTTTCAACTTCACGTCTAGACCACAGTTTAATCTTGTTTGGCGCGGCATAGCCATATCTGGCTCTTGCGCCAATAAACTTTACATTCACTCACTCACTCACTCACTCCAATTATTCTTTATATAATTGGTCTCTCTGATGAAACCAGAACTCGAAATTACGATTCAACTTTAACTTGGGACTGCCTGCACGCTGGCATGACAGAAAGCCTTTTCTCGTTCACCTCCGACAGTGACGCACACGTGTCAGAATTTTGGAACTTCTTAAAATCCAACATTTTACGCACAAGATCGCATTATGTACCCCAGGATTTGAGATACATGTAGATTTGACTTTCTATTCCAAATGAGATAAAAGTTATTCACATGTATACGGGTTTTGATTACATAAACATCGTATAAAATGCATGCTCTCGACACAGTGGCTTTCTTTTTAACTCTTGGCATTTGCTGATAGTTTGCGAGGGAGTTTTAGTTTTACTAGAGCTTTCGATGTCTTTAGGCTTACAATCCAGTTTCTACCTTGTATATGTTAAATTTTTCTGTTTTGACCTGGCGTGTAGCGCGAATTATCTGGTAGTTGAATTTTGAGACGCGTAAGTGTATGAACTGATGAAGCGCGAGATAAGTGTGTCGTTTAGTAACAAGCAAATTTATATGTATACCCATAATAATATGCGACTCCGAACATAAGGTTTCTCCAACACGGAATTCTGTTAAATAACAAGAATTTAATTAAACAAAAAAACTTAGTATACTAATTATCCAAAGATATATTAATCTTTCTCTAATTCAGGAAAAATAGAACCAGAACACCACGGGATCGTCAAAAACACCGGGTAATTGAAAATTTTGTTTTTCTTACAAATCATGTATAAATGTTTAGTCCTGATATTTAACTCAATGTTTTCTACTGGTTCATTTTATTTCTATCTTCCTTCCGTAGAAATTACGTGATTACGAATTCGTAAGTGTTAATCTTTTTTTTAAATTCTGATAATAGTACTTTAAAATGGATAAGTGTCATATGTTTCAGATACATTATGACTTGAATTTACTTACATATTGTTAAACATAAAATTTTTAGAATGTATTGTACTAAAAACTGGCCACCTGCCGAAATAATTTCTATATAAAGATCTTAATTTTAAATTGTTTCTCTTCGGACAAAATATTACACAAATTATTTTTTTATTTATCGGGTTAAAATCTCTCTTGCAGTATGAGAAAAATAAATTGTATTTTATTCTTCATAATTTGCTCACTTTTAACTGACAAATCCCCGTATTAATCGACTGTGGGAATTTTAAGGGGGATGGGAAATCATTGAAATGTGTTGATAGAAAAGAAAGTATCAAATACCCTCTCATTAGCGCAGATAAATAAATAGAAAAAAAAAAAAAAAGAATAATTATACGAAGGGGACGAATGAAATTAAGAATAAAAGAAGCGTATTTAAAATTTAGATTTAATTAAAATTCTATTAAAGTCAATAAGTTTATTCGTTGTTTAAAAAAGTCTGATATTTCAAAGAATATTTTAAGGAATTCTATTATCTTGTATAAGTAAAATGCATTAAATTTTTATTTTATATTTAAAAAAATCATTATATATAAATCTAACCGTTTAAACAAAAAAACATTTTTATTGTATCTAATATTTGTTATTTTTTCATCGATTTAAATTTAATTTTCAAATATCTTAAGATTGCCTCCATTAAAATTTATGCAATTTCCACTGAATTCAATTTCACATGAACTTCAGCTTAAATTTATTTAAACTTATGTATGAATTAAGACGCTAAGAATTATTATATTTATGCTTTTCTCCGATTCACTTAGCAATTTAAATCGAATACTAAAGAGAAAGAAACATACCACAATCATGACGCACATACGTAAATTTCACAATTACGTCATACATTCACTTACAAAATTAGATTAACCTTTTACTCTCATACCTACACCCACAATCTCTACCCATCCTTATTCGAATTCTTTTATGGCAATGCTTTGCATATTTAACTCCTTTTTTTCCTGTACCTCGTTTAAGTGTTGTCATTCACTTTAACTTCAATAATAATCTTAGAATAAAAAAAAAATTAACTGTCAAGGGTATTCATAATTTTTTTAGATAGATATATTAATTATTTCTCGCTGCATATATCACAATTTTCGTGGTATAAAAATGTATGGTAAAAATGATTTTAATATTTATAAATGTTGTGCTACTTTTTTTAAAATTCTCATCAAACACAATACATTCATTATATTATTTTATTTTCTACATCTAAAGTAAATTTGCTTCAATTCGGCATTCGATTGATCGAAACATTTTATAATTCGGCACATATCTGGACGTTCGTTGTCAGATATTTTCGTGTGGATTCGAGTTTCTTGACCTTGACGGCTGCTTTCCTAGTGGTTATAGTCTCAGACTCTCGACCGGCGGATTTCGTCGAGTCGTAGGTTCGAATCTTAATGCCACTAAAGACCCGCCATTATCCGGGGCTGATGCAAGCTGAATCTAGAATCCTCCTGTTTGTGTGGTATGGAAGTTAGGAGAAGGGGTGCCAGCTCTGGTGCCGTTTTCGTCACTCGACCAAAGTTCAAAATTATGAGGTCCGCCGTAAAAAGTCTATGTGTTGCTTCTATGCAACGATAATAGAAAACTAAACTAAAACCAATTTTTGACTTTGTCTTTTAGTCCATGAAAATGCATTGTTCGCTTTTTTGGCCAATGCTTATTACAACTGTCAATTTTCATTTCATTACATGGTTTCTTGTTTTCCAGTGAGTTACATATTCGGAAAAAGCAATGTTTTTCCCGCTATATCGGGGATTGGGGGATGTTTTTCGACTCATTGGTGGGGAAAGTCGGTTGTCCTTGAATGCCGGCGGCATTTAGTACCTTCAATCTTTAAGTCCGAAGAACATTTATCTGGTTACTTTTCACAGTGTTCTTAGAAACTAGGCCAAAAAGGATTACCCTTCAGACCAGTTATCAAAGCGATTTTAAATTCTATCGTCGTTGAAAATATCCGTCTCAAATGTAATGTTTGCACAATATTAAAACTGTGTATAAACAATATTAAAACTGTGTATAAACAATATTAAAACTGTGTATGTACTGTGCAATAAAATGTTCTCGGATCCTAGCAAATATACTTCAAGTGCTAATAAAATTAATCAGCCCAAACATGTGACTGCAGTAACTTATAGCATCATTAACTTATGATGTTATAAGTTACTGCATTAACTTATAACATTGTAATTATCCTTATGCTGCATTAATATTTCTTTTGTACTGTGTTTTTTTATCAATACAAGAATATTCAATTAAATCAATCGTCGTCTTTCAAGGAATTAGCGGATACAATTTTTTTTCAATGTTTTAATTTAATTTTGCAGTTGCTAGAAAACAAAATACTTTAACCTTCAATATACAATATATTATTCACTACAATATTCAATATGTTAGTCTCCATTTTTATATCATGTATAAAAATATATAATGTTACGAAAATTTAGGAGAATTTTAAGGAGAAATTTAAGGGAAGATTTTTCTTTTTCTTTTTTTTTTTTTTTTTTGTTTGGGGGGGGGGTATTAGATTTTTTAAAAACTTCGATTGTTTTTCAATTAGGATCACGAGTTTTTAATTATGATTCACACGTCTGGTAAAAAAGACGATTTTACCTTTTCTTCAAGTTTCATTACGTGTGGGAATTTAATAAGTTTACGCGTTGAAAGTTAGTCTGCCTGGCTTCTTCAATATAAAATTTAGTACTATATTTAAACGCATTAACACATCGATCAATAACTCCCGAGACTAACCCAGAGATGGCGCTCGTAGTAAACCAGTAACCAGGTCTTTCTAGAGTACTAACCTTTGCTTGAAACGTGTCAAAATTTTAAGTCGATCGGACCAGGAAAAAGGTTTTTTGAAGTGAAGTGAAAAAGGTTTTTCCAAGTGGGTGCCGCGATTGCTTTCGATGGAACAAAAACAGCAACGAGTCGATGATTCAGAAAGCTGTTTATCGCTATTTACTCACAACAACAAAAATTTCTTGCGAAAAAAAAAAAAAAAAAAAAATTTTTGTTGGTGTGGGGGGAAAGATTTGGAAAAGCGTTGAAACGATTGTATCACCCTAAAAGGTGATTAATAAAAGGTGTTATGTTGATGAATAAAAAAAAAAATTTGCATAAAAAATGTTGTTTTTAATGTTAGACTCGGGAGTTATTGATCGATGTGTTACCTCGCTTCTTCCATGTAAATGTATCGAGAGGCGAAGGTGCTCGCATATGTGTTGATCCCGACAATATGCAGCTCGATGCTCCTCCCTTCTCAGCAATTCATCGGAATATAAATAAAGAATAATTTTAAACCTGTTGTTTCTGTCATGACTGTTACATAATTTAAGCACGCTGGAACGTTTATCGGAGGAACCCAAGCGTAATCCTTTTCCATTTCTTTTGAAACAAAATTTGAATTATTTCTTCCTTAACACTTTCGCTGTAAAAATATGTTACACTGTTTGGTTATTTATTCATTTATGTTATTTAGTATAGACTTCATGCACAGTCATAGAATACAAGTTCACTTTGCACAAATACTTTGTAATTTTATCCACTATATATAATTTGTTTAACTTGATATTTTTATTGCTATTCTTCATTTTTTATTTTTTTGTATTTTTGTTTCTTTAGTCTTAAACCCTTTAACTAACCTTAAGGGCTATTTTTCTACGAAATCTATATAAAAACCAAGGCTTATGAAAGAATCATGATACTTGTAAAAGAGATTTACTGTGTAAGTGTAGTGAGAGAGAGAATAGGAATTTAGAGGTACTAAAATAAGTAGAATTCTTCGTTGTAATATTTGGTTTAAAAGATGCAATTAGTTAACCACTCCACACTATTAATTTATTTTGATATTGCTTATTCAAAGCGTGATTAAAGGGGTTAAAAATATTAGGCTGATTGTTATTGCGTCATTATGTCTTTTAATCACAACGGTGACAGTTCGTAACATTTTTTATAATTTATTTTATTTGCTCATATTATTACTTTTTGTGTTATATACTACTTATTTTATTTTTTTATTGTTTTACCTATATTATTATTTTGCTTATTATTGTCTTTATTTACTATCATTAATTATTTATTTATCATCCATTCTTGAGCTGGTGCTTTTTAATTTTTTTTTCCCTGTTTTATTCATGCTTATTTTATCTTTTTAGTTTTTATTTCTGTTCTTTTTTTTTCCTTTCTGATTTCATAATTTTTAATTTTTATGTCGAGTTATATTAGTTTTTTCTAGTGCATATCAGAGGTGAACTAGACTTACTTCTGTAAACCTAATGTTAAACATTTTGGCGTACTTAGCATATTATTATTTCTTCAGTAAAAAAAAAGAGTAACAATTAGACACAGTAGTACCTTTCAATAAGGCCCCCCCCCCCCGGACCAAACATTTTGTCCCTTAAATTGAGGTTTTTTTTTAATAAGAGGTAAATACGTATGCCGAGGGACAACTGAATCGTCCCTTAATTGTAGGTGTCCCTTACAAGAAGTACTACTGTTTATAGTAAATACTTATCCTATAAACTCATGTGTCATTATTTAGGTTTATGTTTCTTTAAAAATATTTAAGATTAACGCTAATTATCTGTTAGAATTTTTGGAAAAGAAATATGGTACTTTCACACAGTCTGTATTATTTTAATTAATAAATGCTAGAGTATAGTTTGAATAAAGGATATAATTCTATGTAAAAGAACATAATAATGTGAGTGCATTTTTGGTTTCGTTTTCTTTCATATTTGAGTATCACGGGATACTGAAATGACATTTGAAGCACATTCCAGTGTATTTAACGCAAATTTTGATTTTCAGTCTCATGAATGTCTAACATTTCTTTTTTTTTCTTTTTTCGACAAAATTACATTTAGAAAAAACACGTTCTCAACTTTATAGCATAATGCTTTCACAGATAAATATTTTCTTGCATTATAATACCTTAATATGAAATTAAAGAACTTCAGGTTGATAATAATTACTTTATTTAAAAATAAAATTTGTTTTACATAAATCGTATGCGAATAGACCCTCTGATGCTAGAGTTATCTTTATTTGAGATATTTTTGTGTTTTGAATTCACCTTTTTGCAAGGAAAAAAAAAAAAAAAAAAAAATTAAATATTTTATTCAAATATTTTTCTTGTGGCTTTAAGATTTTCTAGGAGTTTTTTCGAGCAAAGCATTTTCCAGTAATTTTTTTTATACTCAAAAGTCCGCGAAGCTTTTCAACTTTTTATGCAATACATATAAGGAACTGAGCTTTGAGAAGATCCATCTTGTATAGTCCAAAATTACTTCTTGATGACGAAAAGAAGTTTTTCCTTACTTGAAAACCTTCCACTCTGTCTTGGGATTGTAGGTTTATTCAACTTTGAAAGGTGTTTCTTCGTTCAAAAATTTGTATTGAAATATTTTTTTTTATCAAACACTGATTATAAATGAATATCATTTTCAAATTTAAAATGTTTCCTATTTTTCCTTTCATTAAGATAACAGTACACCTTTGAAAAAAGTTTTTCGAATTAACGTACATTTCTCCAAAACATACATATTTAATTATTAAAAATTAAGACTTTCCACAAAGCATGGTAACTGAAAAGAAAATAAATATATTGACATTTAGTAAATTGAATAATATAGAATATAATCTTATCTACGGAATAAGCTGTTACTTTGATTATATAACCCTTACGTAGGGAAGTTATGATAACTAGAGTTCTGAACATTGAAATTTTCTTTAAGAGTCATTGTAATTTTCATTTTATTACAATATAAAAAACTTCTACTCAATATAAAATCTCAAGAATAATCTATTCTATGTATAAATATTTTAAAAACATATATATAAAATTTCAGATTAATTGATGCATAACATTTTGAGATATTGTGTTTTGCTCTAATGAAACATGTCGTTTTTCGAGCCTTTTCGGTCAGAGATATTCTTGATTAAATAATTTTGAAACAGCTGTAACTCGGCTTCTAAATAAGATAGAAATAAAATTCAAATATATTTTTAAAGATAAAAGATTAAATTTTAATATGAGACAAAAATTTAAAAAAATTATGACCAAACATTGTGTTTTGAAGGTGCACTGTCACCTTACGCAAACGAGGTACTTAATTT
The DNA here is from genome assembly GCA_019974015.1 of Nephila pilipes. Lineage (NCBI taxonomy): Eukaryota > Metazoa > Arthropoda > Arachnida > Araneae > Nephilidae > Nephila > Nephila pilipes. The sequence continues at coordinate 187,452 of BMAW01092194.1, read as the reverse complement.
TTGACTCAAAAAGTACCATTTTTAACAACAGGGGCGTTTCTTAAGGCCCATTGGAGTTACCATTGTGAGTTGCATTCTGTTAGACGGTGCAAAACAAATTTGACACTGATTTATATTTTAGCTTTGTTTTGTGCCGAGACGAGTTGTCGCAGTTATTTTGCGTCGAGTTATTGTTGTCTATGAGATTTGGATTCATCATTATAAACCAGAAACCAAGCAGTAATCAAAACAAAGGGTTCCTTTCAGTGAATGAACTCCAAAGAGGACGAAGACGATCTCGTCGGCTATAAAATTTAGCCGACGCTTTTTTGGAATATGAAAAATAAAATGTATAGTGGGTTACCTCATTTCCATTCCTAATTTTAAACACGTTCCCTTTTTCAACCACCCTCTTTTATTCATGTCTTGCAACAAACATTTGCTGAAATTACAGCTCAGGTAATTCCACTAAGACCTGTCGTGTAGGGAACTGATGCACGTTGCATCTATCGAGGTTCAAAGTCCTCTCATTGGTACGTTGTGAAAGTTAGGTGAGTGGTGGCGCCAGTGCAGGGTTTTCCATGTCACTCGACCGAGTTCAAAATTATGAGATGAGTTTTAAATAACACTCGTGTTGCTTCTAAGTTCGATGTTAATACATAGTAAATAAATCGAAAACAATGCCGAACTTTCTTGTGAATCAATTTTCAACAATGTGATTTGGTTTCTAGGGCGAGAAAAATGAATTCAATTTCCAATTTAAGAGCTTAACCATGTAAAAAAAATGTAATAAATGAAATAAGAAAACAGTAGTGTTTCAGACTAATTCGTTGGAACTAGTGTTTGTCATGATTTGAGGATTATAAGCAAAGAGTTTGTTTTCGTTAAACGTTACCCCATTGTTGTAACTATTTATTTTAAGCAGTGCAAAAGCCATAGATATGTTTAGAAGAATTGGATTTACTTCATTTCAAAAATTTTAGTTTTTTTAATCAAAATATATAAAATCCTAACGAATTTTTTGCGTAAGTTACGTTTTTAGTCAATCCATTCATTGATCTTCGAAATCTGATCGTCATGGATGGTTTAAATTATTGTGGTTCGCTTGCCAAATAACAAAACACGTTTGGTATTTTTCATTTGGGAGTGGGGTAGGAATTTTTATAACGCTCTTCATTTTGTTTTCATATTGATAAATCACAACCTCTCTAAAATCCACCAAAGGTGGTTTTTTTTCTGAAACCTCGTTATTTATCCACCAAAGCATTCTTTTTGTCCCTTCGTGGGTAGATAAATCGCCTTTCTTCTAAAAACTCTCAGTTCCGACTCCGGTAATTGCATTAGAATCTCCTCCCTTTCTAAGGAAACTGATACAATATATATCTCTTTCCGGTTCTGATTGAAATACAATTTTTCGTCCCAGCCTCGTTATTTTCCGGTACTAGAATACTAAATTTCCCGTATCTGGACAACAGTCCCAATCAGAAGACACAATAACAGCGACACGATTTCTCAATAATAATAATAAAAAAAATAGTGCTTCATTTCTTGTCTGCAGACTTTAAATCGTGATAGCAACAAATTGGGAAGTGGGGAAAAAAGTAACGAATAAAATAAATTCTTCTTCCAGAAAAAGAAAATTGTCTTCGACCAGATACGGCTTGGCCACAACTCAACTCCACTTCCGATGGCGCCGCGCTACGCATAGTAATTGTCGGACCAGTGGCGCCCCCTTGAGAGCAAGACAGTGAAATCCGTTCAGGGCCTTTATTTATTGTATTTATTTTTACTTCATTTCGTTTTTTTATCGTTTTATTTCATTCTCCCTTTTAAGTCCCTCGGCGGTTCAGAAGTTTTTCATCTCGGTGAAAAGGGTGTTGCGAAACGGCGATTTAAACTTGCCGGATGACGTCTGCGATGAACCGGACATTTCAAGAGATTGTATCCATCCTATAAGTACGTGGTCGAAGTAGGAGGTACTTTATGGTGTCCGTTTCAGACTGGTTTTTTAGATGACCGAAAATAAGTTTTATTTTCTTTGTTCATTTTAAAGCGTCTGGGTTTGTTGTGGGCTTTGGGTGCAAAACTTTCTCCGATATATTTACATAACAATTTCTTTATATATTTTTTCACCGTTTTTTGCTTAACATTTCTTCGTTTCCGGTTTTTATGAGAATAATTCTACATTCTTTTTTTTATAAATGTGTATAGAATTTCCTTAAGCTCTATTGCTAAAACAGGACAACCTTTACATTTTCCACCCAGATTGATTTCATATCATAAATCGCAATATACAAAGGTGGTTAAAAAAAAGTACCTGTTTTTGAAAACAAATGGCGTTGCTAAGACAAGATGGTGATACTGTTGTCTGCTATGACCTCTGTTAAACGACGCCAAAGCAAATGTGACCCTGATTAATATGTTAAGTTTGATTTAGATAGCTCTCTCTCTCTCGCGCGCGCGCGTTCGTGTGTATGTTGCTTCTAGTGCGACGTTTATAAAACCAAACCAAACCAAAAACTTTGATTTGGTAGAAGTTTTGTGCAAAATCAAAAGTTGATCACTACCACGTCGGGCTGTCGTCATTTTATGTCGAGTTATCACCGTTGATTCATCATTACACTCCAGGAACCAAGCAACGATAAAAATTGTGGGTTAACTGCACCAAAGAAGGCGGAGATTGATCTCTACGCCTTCAATGATCAATGAACCAATACAGTGAGTCATCCACACTATTTCCAATAATCAGTGAATAGTATGAAAAAGGATCAATGAATATTACAGTGAATCAACCTATTCCGAATGATCCATGAACAATATGAAAAATGATAAACGAACAATACTGCAGTGAGTTTCCCTATTCTCACTGCCTATTCTTAACATGGTTACCTTTTAAACCGCCCTCGTAATTTAAAAATTTCGAAGATATAATGATATTTATGAAAAAAGTAATGGTTCAATGATATGTGAAATGGGCCACATTATCTGTTAGGTTAACTGACCGAAGTCTAGGGGGCTGTACAAATAAATGGCCCTGTGAACTCTTTTAGTTATACTTTATTCTACCTAAATAGTCCTTGTATGATTTGATTATGAGCTACTTTTTCAATTTTTTCACGTCTAGACCACAGTTAAATCTTGTTTGGCGCAGCATAGCCACATCTGGCTCTTGCACAAATAACTTTCCCATTCACTCACTTGATTATAAGCTAGTAATAAGGCATCAAAAGTAACGGAAATCCTTTAAATCACCCCACGGAAGCAAAGCCTAGTGGTGGAAGAATTTTTTTCTTGTTTATGGCCCCGGAATCAATTTATTGGACGTTCTATTCCTTAGTTCTACCAAAGACTGATATCCCATAAAATACTCATTTTTGGGTTAGTAAATAATGCAATGGATATTTACGGAATACATGGTGGCCGCTGTAGCCTTGTGGTCATGGTTTCGGATTCGTGACCGGCAGTTTTCGTTCAGTCGCGGGTTCGATCCTTGGCCGCTAAAGACCCACTGTGTAGCCGGGGCTGATGCACGTTAAATCTGTCGGGGCCCAAAGTCCTCCCGAAAACGTGGTGTGGAAATTAAGAGAGGGGGTGCCAGCTCAGGTGCCATCTTCATCACTTGACCGTGGTTCAAAATTACGAGGTCCGTCGCCAATAGCCCTCGTGTTGCTTCTAGTGTGACGTTAATAAAAACTAAACTAGATTACAGAATACATGTGATATATGAGACATAGAATATTGGTTTGCTGTCCATTAAAATGAACTAAGTTTTAAAGACCTGACTTTGAAATGAATTTGGGAAATCAGACCCCAGCTCCAAATCGTCTTCTTCATTTCGCCGTGAATAAAAGTGCATCGACTTTAATTACCTGTCTAACAAACTAAGCCAAACCGAAAAAATGTATATATAAATATGCAGTGCAGTTTGTACTCTTTAAATCTGTGCATAGCAATCGTATATTTCTGTGTATAAGCGCTGAACTTTTTCTATGCTAAATTACTGAGGTCAACTTATTACGCGGGTCCGCTAGTTTCAAAAAAAGTAGGAACTTTTCCTTTTGCCACTTGTTAGCTTTATTCAGCAATGCATTTTTTTTACCTTTTTATTTTCTGTATCGTAAGTTTATTAAGAATATTTTTTTAAATGAAAGGAATTTTCTTTTCAGGAAAAGGAGTTACTTTATTTTCGAAAGAATTTGTAATATTACTGGTTTATTGAGTTGTCATCGAAACGAAAAATTTGGTATTGACGAAATTCTCTCCAGGCTGGAGAAAAAGTACCTAAATGTACGCTAAAAATAATGATAGAATACTGTAGATAATGCGAGTATAAAAATAACAATGGAAGAGGGATATTACTTCAATCTTTTAATTTCTATTTTGAGTGTTTTGAATGTGTTCTTCATGCAAAAAGAAGAAAAAAAATGTCATATGAATACTTTAGAGTTGGAGTCAGAATCCGAGGATTCCAATCATTCATCAAATTTTCTTCCAGTCATTGAAATTTCTGAATAACACATGAATCAATAAGTTCCGAGACTAACCCAGAGATGGCGCTCGTAGTAAACCAGTAACCAAGTCTTTCTAGAGTACTAACCTTTGCTTGAAACGTGTCAAAATTTTAAGTCGATCGGACCAGAAAAAGCTGAGTTATCGAGGTTGGAGTAAAGTCGTTTTGTAGTTTGTTTAAAAAATGGAAAAAACCGAGTTTCGTGTTCTGATAAAACATTGTTTTTTAATGGGTAAAAACACCGTGCAAGCGAAACAATGGATTGAAAAATGTTACCCGGACTCTTGTCCATCAAAAGCAACGATTTGTCGGTGGTTTGCCGAGTTTAAACGTGGTCGTACCGACACAAATGACGCGGAACGCTCGGGTAGACCTGTGGAAGCCGTTACACCGGAAAATGTGAGTGAAGTGACAAAAATTATAATGAAAGATCGTAAAGTGAAGCTCCGTGAGATTGCTGAGATGACACAGATATCATATGGAAGTGTATTTACTATCCTCCATGAAAAATTGAGCATGAAAAAGGTTTTTTCCAAGTGGGTGCCGCGATTGCTTTCGATGGAACAAAAACAGCAACGAGTCGATGATTCAGAAAGCTGTTTATCGCTATTTACTCGCAACAAAAAAGATTTCTTGCGTCGTTACGTGACCATGGATGAAACATGGATACATCACTACACTCCAGAGTCGAAGCGGCAGTCATCTGAGTGGCGCACAGCTGGCGAAAGCCGTCCGAAAACGCAGCAGTCAGCTGGCAAAGTCATGGCGTCAGTTTTTTGGGATACGCATGGCGTGATTTTCATTGACTACCTCGAAAAAGGTAAATCGATCAACAGTGATTATTATATTGACTTGCTGGTGCGTTTGAAGGAGGAAATCGCAAAAAAAAAAGACCGTACAGTCTCGGGACTTATTGATCCATGTGTTACATATCAACACGATTTAAAATGTTTTTCATACTGGAGTAGATGCCAAATATTATATACGAGGCAACAACTGAATGGTAACAATGTGATAGCTTCAGAAAGGATTGCCAGAGTTGTATCTATTTTTCTTCTTTGGTGTTTGGAACGTTACTTAATTTGATTGGAAAATATTTCCCCCTTCCCCCGTTATACTTGATTGGCAGTATTATCGCCATCCTGGTTCTTGATGCAAAACCCAAATCTGATTAAATTGCGCTAAGCATTTGCTATAACTGTAATTTAGACAGAAAGAAAAGGAAGGAAAAGGTAAAATTTAGTTGATAAGAAGGAGGGTTGAAAATAGGGAGGAATTGCTAGAGTATCGCGAGGGCGCATCTCTAGTGTTTACCAGAGTGTAAACACTTGTGATGCGCCCTCGGGAAAGAAGAAAAAAAAGCACTGGGGTACTTTCGTACTTACTTAAAGAAGATAAGCCTGTAAGTTCTATTGTGTTGGGCGGTGATTGATTTTTTCTGAAAAAAAATAATTTATAATGAAATACAGAATTATTCAAAATAAATCAAATAATTTCATATTTTCAATAATAAACGACACAGAATGAAAAGTAATACATGAATACAAAGGAAAGGTGTGGAGTTTTATACTGTGAGAAATAGGTGGCCCGATTGTGTTCTTCGTGAAGTTATTTCACGATAGCTGTTTTAGTAACTTTCACGGAGCTACCTCGCAGTTGGATCTATCGCATTGGATCAGATGATTGATGTTACACATCTGGCCATCAAAGTCACCTGATACGGCCTATGCGATTTCTTTCTTTTAGGGTTTGTAAAAAACAAAGTGTATGCGCCATCATTACCTCCAAATTTATGTGAGCTTAAACAACGAATTTTTGCTGCTGTACAATCAATTTCCACTAACACTTTACAACGTGTTTGGGTGGACGGATTTGACAGGATATCATGTTATCGGAGGATTCATTTTGAATAATTCAATATTACCAGGAAACTGTTTTGAATATTTTCAAATATTTTTGATAATATTTCTACAAATTCCAGTATAATTACGGAGCTAACTATCCTCCAAACTAATTCCTAAAAATTAATTAGAATATTGAAAAATACAAGAAAAATTGGGAAAACCATGGTCAGAATGATCTAAAGATTTTCCAATTATAGAACAAAGACAAAATGTCAATTTCATGTCAATTATGTGTTTCACTGTATTCAAAATATTTTAATGTACAAGCAATTCTCTCCTTCTCCATAGTAATTAATATCACAGATTCTCTCTCAAAGAGTTTTTGAGCATCATAATTTAGAGGTACATTATACTTTCAGTCATAATCAAAATATACATCCTTTTTAGGATCATATTTAAGGGATAAAATAAGGGGAAGCGTTTCAGAACCATTGCCTTATAGGATATTTTCCCATCAAAACGTAGTGATTTGTTTGTGTGTGAAAATATCAGCTTCTTAAAATAAAATTACCTTCGAAAGAAAAATGTCTGGTTATGTGGTGAGGTATTTCTTAATAATGGCAAGTGCTTATGTCTATTCTTAGATCAAACATATGTCAGGAAAGCGAGAATTAAATAAATTCCTCGAAAACTAAATGAATTCAGAAAAAAAAAAAAACTGGTTGGTTGCGAACTGGGACCACCAACGGCTTACAGAATAAAAGCTATTTCTACGTAACCCTTAAAAATCCATCATCGACTTGGAACGAAGTCCAATTTTTTTTTTTCTCCCATCTTATATTTCTGAAGAGCATTGGCAACATTTTTTGCCTTGGTCTACAACAGGTGCGTTGTGCGCCATAATTATGAGTAATGAAACAACATATCATCTCAAATGACAATTGTAATACATTTTTTGAATGATATTATGAAATTAAGAGTTTAAAACGTCTTTAAATTTAAAAATCACCTATGTGAAAGCAAGGGTTAATTGGATTTAACGTCGCTTTTTCATGATATTTGTAAGTTGACAAGTTGCGGCCTTAATTTTGAGTCATTGTCAAATTACGAAAGTGATACTTGTATTGGTGCTTCACATTCTAAATATGGCGGTGGTTGCCGAGTGGTCTTGACGTCGAACTCGTGACCCGACCATGTTTCAATTGAGCTGCGTGTTGAATCGCAATTCCACAAAATATCTGTCGTGTGGAGAGGCTGATGTACGTTGAATATTTGGGGCTCGCAATTCTCATGTTGGTATGGTGTAGTAGTTATTAGAATGGAATGACAGTTCAAGAGTCTTCCTCGTCACACACAGCCACGGTTTAAAATAAGAGGTCCTTCACTAATAGCTCTAAATACAACGTTAATAAACAATTAGTCAACTGTATGCATTATGAAGGTTTCAAGTCCCAGTTTATGTTGCAACTGTTATTATTTCACACTACGATCTTTGGATCTACGATATTTGGGAAAGGTTGAAAGTTGTAAGGGTCAAGGTGTACTGTCGCGTACAACTCCCCAAATCCTACATCAGGACGCCAACAAAGCGAGGACTCTACTAAAATAGCGCCCGGGGTGATAGTAATATTTTATTATTTATTATATAAAATAAAGGCAGAACACGAGTGGGAGCTCTCCGGAAATACAGATATTTTCGGTCATGTCGCAAAAACGACTTTAGAATGTAGAATCCAATGTAAATTAAATACCTCAATATAGACTCTATAAATTAATCTTACTTTATCCTTTTTAAACCAATTTAAAGAAGTAATCACTCACTTTGTTTTAGTGTGTTGTGTGACTTGGATGTCGAACCACAGGCAACGAGGGTAGTGAAGCCCTTTTGATAAGATTATATACACACAACAAAAGAAGAATAACGGGATGATGAACTCGATAATAACCTCATCTCCATGTGAGTTGCCATCATCTTCAGTTCTTTGCAAACCAATGGCCTTCATAACAAAGAAAAGAGATACATAACATGAAGACACATATAGCTTCCAGGTCCAACAAGAGTATTGTAAATTGGTTAACAAATAAAAGAGTAATGGCCATACAATGCGTACATTGAACAAGAAACACGTTACATGATTGCAGTTTTCAAAACCAGTCACACTCAATGCATCTCTGTACATTCGTCTATAAATAATGAGTAGTCATAAACTTTGTTTCATACGTCATTTTACTGAATTACTCTTCTTCCTATCTAGTTTCCATTTGATATCCGACTCGGCGTCTCTAATTCCTACCTGTCAACACACCCCACGATCAAACTTTCTAAACCGTCCCATTTCACTGAAGACTCCAAACTGATTTCCCCAATAAATCCTGCATCGTATGACTTCTCCAACTCAAGATATCCCTCCCATCAACTTACTAACGTTTCATTACCAAGATATAAAAGAGGTTCGAGGAAAGAAAGTTTTTCACCAAATGAATCGCCACCCTCTCCCGCCAAATCACACCCTCAACCAATCCGGATCTAACTTTTAACCCAATTTCCTATAAATGCGCCAAAAGGAAAAGGAAGAGAAAGCCAGCCAGGGAAGAGCGTTAAATTGAGGTTCTTCTATCTACGCTTTTCCGGTCCATCAGATCCTTGGCTTCAAGATGAATCGGCCCAGCGTCAACGAACTCTTGAAGAATGGATTGTACCTAACTCTGAAAGGTTTTGCTTCTTCTATCTCTCATCCTTCTATGTATCTACATCTATACTCTTCCTTCGTTTTTTCAGAGAGATTTTCATCTTTTATTCACGTACGAGAGAAAAATACCGGGTTATTTTTTCTCCTTTTTAGAGGAATACCTCTTTTTGTTAAAGTGTTCCATCGTGGTTTCGGGAGAGGTATATATAAATTGATATGCTCAACTTTGTTTCGAGGCACAAGGGATTCTGTGAAAGCGTATTTTATTCGCGTATGGTAGAAGTGATTTATTTTGTTGTTCAGATATGGCAGGTTCATATACGTATCTGGCTTCGAACGTATTGTTGGTAAAAAGAAGTCGAAACGAGAGCTTGCTGTAGAGAAGCTTTTTGGAAAATGAAATGAGTGGTTTTGTTGTTGATGTTATTCGGTATTTTTCATACCAGTATTTTCTTAATATATAAAAATTCTATGTAGTCTATTTCTTAAGTATTGTTCGAGGTAGGTGTAATTTGTTTCTTCAGGTACAGAAAAGAGAAAAAATTTCAGAAACGTATTACGTTTGTTATTCATTTTCATACTCATTTTGTAAACGTTAACGAAAAGAACGAAGAAACTAACTAAACTTTTTTATAGATTTGAATAAGAGATGCTATAAAGTTTTAGTTATTGCGTAACAAAAAAATATTTTACTTTATATTAATACTTTTGCTATATTATGTAATCCTATAACCCCTCTAATATTTATCACTTCTGAAAATTACTTTTGTTATTTTATCCTTCATGATTTAAACTGGACTAACTGCATCCCAGAGATTCTAAAAAGAAGCACTTGGGAGTCCTTTTTTTTATAGAGGAAGGTAAGAATTATGAAATTGCAAAATTAATGAGAATTTCAATAAATTAGAGGCATTAAATTCATGATAAAATAGTCTTGCATTTATCATATTTAGACTTTTGATATTTATCAGCTAAACGCTTACCTGTTTAATTAAAGGGATTTGAAATGTGACAAAATAATACTTATACTTCTGAATTTTAAATTAATCTATTGTTAAACAAAATGGTGGAATTCAAATGAATAGTAGAAAATTTTATTTTTATCGGATGGTCACAGTATTCTAGTAGTCATGGTCACGACTCTCGATCGACGTTGTTTCGTTGAATCGGGGGTTCGAGTCCTCATACCATTAGCTACCCACCTAATAATAGGTCTGACGCACGTTAAATCTGTCGAGTTCCCGAGTCTTCCCATAAATGTGGTATGGAACTTTGGAGAGTAGGGTGCAAGCTCAAGCGTCATCTTCGTCACTTGACCGAGATTCGAGATCCGTCACCAAATGTTAATGAGTTTCTTTTCAGTGCAACGTCAATAAAAACAAGCAAAATCAATCAAATCTTTTGATCGGATCATTAAAAAGGTAAGAATATTGAACTTTTTTAAAAATTCAGGATTTAAAAAAAATAAAATTAAAAAAAAAAAAAAAACTTAATTTTCATCAACAGACCATTTCTAGAAATAAAATTAAATTTGTCCTCATTTGATTATTTGCATTATTCTAAAGTTAATGTAATATTTTCTATATGTTCAATGCTAAAAAGTAAGAATATTTTCTACTGGAAAGAGTTTTTTGAAGTATCTGGATTACAAAAATAAAAAAAATTTCACCCTAATCAAATTCTTCTTACGTGATAAAGAAATATAAACATGAACCAGTACTGTAACATTTTGAGTAAACTGCAGATAGAAGGTTTGATTTTGTAAAATACTGCATATATATTGTAAAGTATTCAAAAAACGTGTTTGGTTAGTTCTTAACTACATTTGTAAAATGTACGGAAATGACTTTAAAACATTTTTCTAATTAATAAGCCCCATAAGTATTTTCTCTTAAAATATTGAAAAGTTTTTATTTTAGAACATGAATCATTCCTGGCCGTGAATATATTAACAATTAAATTATTTGAGTTGGTAATTATTAAAAAAAAATAGACCTTATTTCCCATTAAACGTTTTCTTGTAAACTGAGTAATTTTTCTTGAAATTCGTGTAATTGATATTTTAAAGTCAATTTAACATTTATTACTTCTGGAAAGAAAACATTAGGGTTTAATTCACATAATTGTAAAATTATGTGTGTATGTGCGTGTGTGTGTCATGGATGAGAGAAAGAACGATATAAATTCTTCTGTTACAGTGTCATAGCTCAAAAAATAATACCAAAAAAATCTGAAAAAAAGTTTATTTCATGTTGAATGAGACAGAGAGAATGCGCTTCCGTAGATAAAGCAGAAGAGCGATAATAGTCACGTGATAATAATGGAGGACGCCGGATGAGCTTTGCCTTCGTTTCTTCGCTGTCGTGTCTACAGTGGAAGAGAAGGGAATTTTCCTTGCTTAGAATTTACATACAAGGATTTCTTCAGATCACGTGGTATTGGATGTAAGATGTTAGTTTACACAGGTTTATGAGCGAGTGATTGAATAAATTAGAAGATGAAATGAATTTGTATCAAGAAATAAAGATGAATTTCTTATTGTGATTGTTAAAATATAAGACATATATGGAAATTAATTGAATTTAAGTCATTACACACACACACACACACACACACATATATATATATATATATATATATATATATATTCTAACAATAATAATGAAATAAACCAGTTCTCTAGGGAAAATTTATTTCAGGCATCAAATTTAAATTGCAGATTAAAAATGAGTTAAATGTTAATAAAAGTAACCAGGTAATGTTATATTTTTCACACAAAATCCGATACAAAGGAAAAGAAGAAAAAAATATTTAAATATGTTAAAATGAAAGTTAATGTAGCAAATATTTCATCTAAAGCTAATTATTTTTTCTCTTTATAAATTCATCTGTCGTGTGCTTGTGGAAGATTAATGACTTAACCTTATTTAATATTTCCCAAGGTAGTCGGTTTTGATGTACTATTTTAAGTTCTAAATATATTTTTAAATGTTTATTTTTAGTTATAAGCTCTCTTATCTCTTCGTCTATTTACATGTCGGTATTTAAACATGTTTGAATGTTTATTTATGTATTTAAATTAAAACCGGTCAACATGAGGCTTCAAACTGATTTTTTTTTTCAATAAAAAATAATGCTGTTTTCATGAGTTTGAATAAATGTTATGTTTGTGGGTTTAAATCTGTATTTTATTTCTGAGTATATTTGAGTTTGTGATAATTATTTTAGCTTATAAGATGTATGTCTTCTACAAATTTATTTATTTTTAGAATATTTCATTTCTTGTAGTATCAAGTTGGTTCAGTATTATAATAAATTTTTTTATTCCAAATTAAAATGTTCTCATACGTATAGTAATTTACAAAGTACTATAATGTTTAAAATATGTAACGGGCATTTTTAATGAATTTCATTCGGCAGAGGAAAAAATATTTTTCTATTGTCTTATTTTCTTTATTCTTATTTATTTTTAATCAAAAGAAAAATAAGATTATTTTAGTTAAATTAATATTAGTTAATAATGATGTTTTCAGCTATAATTAAAGCTTTAATAAATAATAAGTATGCCCTTAGTTTGATATTGTCCTATATTTAAAATCTAATTAAACTTCTCTTTATATTTTACCTAAAAGGATTGAAAAGTATATTAACTTTTGCATTTTATCACATGCCGTTTAAAACTGTTTGGAACTGAAGAGCTTAGAAATTTGAATACGTAATGGATAAAAATTATTGAATATTTTAAATATTTTATAGAGAAAAAGTGTCTCCCTTTCATTTTCCATTAAAAATCCACTTTAACCCGAATTTACATGCCTTATTATAAAACAAATAATTATATGTGGCCTCTTTCTTCTATCTTAAAACCAATTAATGGTATTATTTAAAATTTTCATCACTAAAATCTTTTACGTGAATTGAAAAATCTTCTGATAAAGAGTGAGTGTTGACATTAAATCATTTAAATGCTAGCTTGAGCTAAAATTCGAAAATTTGAATTGCAAAATTCTTAAAATTTTAATTTTTAAACACATTTTCCTCCTCCGACGTAACAGAACAAAAATATTTTGAATTATATATTTTTCTATAAGATAATTTTGGAAATTATGAAAATTAACATAAGAAAAAAATAAATATTTAATATACATTATTTCTTTTTGCACAAAATATTTATGACCAATTGTTACCGTCATAGTATAATAAAATAAAAGAAAATAAAACAATTACTCTTTATAATACTTTTTACGTACATGCATCATTTCTTATACATAGTTTAAGAAACAATAGGCTACTATATCTGTTCTTTTTAAATACAAATTGCGTTCGATGTTCCAATTTCAATTCAAAGTTTCGTAGAATCTTTTCTTTGATTTCGATTTTAAGTAATTTTTAGTTAAAAAATGAAATGTAAAGGGAGGCACATTACAACTGAATTCAGTGTCATATATTCTTATAGATTATGGAAATAGTCTCTAAGAGATATTAAACAAAATATACAAAATATGCATATTTTCTACACTTTTTCATGCATATTATCAAAATATACAATGCAAACCTCTTTGCATAGATTTTCTTTCCATGTTTAATCGAAAATAAGTTATCTATCGGGTATTCAGTACATTTTCAGATACCTTTAGAAATCAAACATCTCTCTTGAAGCACCACGTTTTTTTTTAATTAATTATTATGAAATTAAATACATATTTTAATGTTTTATCCATCCATTCATGCCTTAAGCGCTCAATTGTCTCGTCTATTTAATGGTATCTTTAGGTTAGGTTTCCTTCGCTTAGTGTTAGAAATACACATCAAATTCGTAAAACTTTCTCTAATTGAAAAAAGTACATATTCAGTATTGTTAATGTAAGTTCGAATAAATATATTAACCTTGCCCCTTGAGTAATAACAAGTCTCTAAATTTAGAAGCAACCAATAAAAAAGAAACGTTCCTCTTCATTTTAAATGAATCTTTCTCCACTCTACATACTAAACTGTAAAAGGTAAATATACTTCCTCTTTCACATAATAATAGTAGAAAGCAAATATTTAAGCGGGAATTATTGACAAAATAACTGTAAGTTATGTTGTCGTTGAAAATTGTGATGTCTTTCATCAAAATCGCTATTTCATGACATCTGTCATTTGTATCGACACGTCTTTCAATTTTTTGGAGAGCCTAACTATAACGAATTATAACTAATCTACTAATTTCATCTGATGATCAAAATCAATAGTTTAATTTCAGTTGAATATCAATCCATTGTAAAACTAAGGTGAAATTTTTTTTGAAAATATTAAAATCCTTAAAGTGTGTGTGTCTGTGCGTGTGTGTGTGTGTCAAGCTATTTCTTACAGAAAAGAATAAGGTGAAATAAAAAACCACCACATCTAAAAGATTTTTATAAGTTATTTTTTGAGGGTGATTTAGTGAAGGATGGAAGATGCAAATGAGATCACTCCCACCAAATATTCCGGGTTTTGAAGTATTACACTTCCATTTTTTTTTAACTCACTACAGTCTCTATAACATCAAGCCTCTCCAAATAATATTAATGAATCAATAGAAGCAGTAAACACAGCATATTTGATATTGATCCTCCCTATATACTGTTTTATACGTTTCTGTTGTACGAAGAAATAAAGAACGATGGCTCCAATAATTTTAAGTTCAAGCGTATAGGAAAAGCAAAGCTTCGCAGCTAAGGAATCCTACTTATAAGTTTAAAATACACTAACGAAATTATTGAAAAATCCAGAAACATCTGATCCCTCAAAATAAAAATTTGATAGTGAACGTTGTGTTCTATATTTTGCTATTACTACTAATGGGATAAATTGCATTCATAAACTGAAACTATTATTTTGGGACAAATGACATTCCTCAACTGCTAATATTATTATGGGGCAAAAGACATATATCAACTGCTACTATTATTAAGGGACAAATGATATTCACCAACTGTTACTGTTATTATGGAACAAATGACATTCATCAACTGCTACTCTCATTAAGGGACAAATTACATTCACCAACTGTTACTGTTATTATGGAACAAATGACATTCATCAACTGCTACTATTATTATGGGACAAATTACATTCATCAACTGCTAGATTATTATTATGGGACAAATTAAATTCCTCAACTACTACTATCATTATGGGACAAATTACATTTATCAATTGCTACTATTATTATGGGACAAATTACATTCATCAACTGTTAGTATCACAGAAGAGGTAAAACAACTAGCTATAAGTATGAAATGCGGATTGACTTAAAAACAGTGTAACCTAATGCATATATTTATCTATCATTTATACAAATTCATACCTGTTGATTATATCACTTCAAATTTTAGGGTGCTACGCTGATGTGTAAAAAGAGCCGTAAGTATATTCCCGCTAAAAAAATTCTGATTTGTTATTATTTTTCGACCCCTCATCATTTTTTCCTGCCACTTCCCCCTGTTTGCCGTCAGATGCAACAGTTTTTTCTCAAACTTTTTCCATTGAAAAATTGAACATTTTAAATATTTTTTATACACAATTTGATTTTTTGATATCGGTTAAAATAGAATGAAGCCACATTAATTTTTGTTCCAGACCAAATCTAATATATGTTTAATCGTTGTTTTCACCAAATTAATCAAATAAAAAGTAAGACTGATGACAACTAAGTTCGCTGTATTGATATTTCTTAATGTTGGATATGCTATCTCTTCGTCCATTCTGCCTCAGCAAATTTGAAATCTTGTCTGACATTAATATTTAAACTCATTCTTACCAGTATACTCGTGTTCGAGTGCGTTAACTTGCAAATTCGAGTGATTTCCTTGGATCTCACTCATTCCAAGAGATCCTGTATCCTTGTTCGAAAACAATCTTATGTAAGTTCTCACACGTCTGCGCACAATTACTCACTATAGCCTTAATCCTGATTTCCAATTTTTCACTTCTAACTTTCCAAACTCTCTTATATTCAAATCGGTTTCTCATCTATATAAATTTCTTCTTCATTATTGTAACTCTTTTGTTCAATAATTTATATGAATCGTGTTCCATTTGGTTGAGTCGAAGCTTCATTTTATGCAGTTACCTTTATAACAATTCCTTAAGGTTAATAAATAGAAAATAGTGAAATTTTACAAAGGAACTGGCTAAAATATCAGTTAATGGATTTTAAATAAATTTTTAACTACACACTTAGAGAGCGAGTTTTTGTTTTTTTTTCCTACATACTGAGGAAGATTCCTTCTCAAAGCACAACTCTCGCGCTGATAATATAAAGCAACTGCATTGGTCTAGCTTTGCTTCCAGCAACTTATTCGTCATAGTTTTATTTAAAAAAAAGCAACTCATCCGTACTAATAAAAGGTACTTCAATAAGTCTAATATAAAAATAGATAAAAACACAATATCAAATTTTAGAGCACTTTCCTAACGAAAGTATCTGTGCTCCAGATTTGAGTCATGTATTTTAATATTATGCGAAAATAGACCTTAGTGAAACATCATGTAAGTCTTAATCTGCGAAGCTAAATCAATTTATTCAGAACATCAAATCTTGCTTCAACGCCAATGCAATTCGAAAAATCATTTACACCAGAATCACACGTCATAGAATTCTTTTATAACACTAAAATGGCACTGCGTGGAATTACAAGTAGATGAACACTGCATTCGCTTCTTGGCCATCCTCACCCTCTGAATTACTCTGCGTTCATTTGCATAATGAATGGAACCTGAGACTTCAAGCGGAAATTGGTTTTCATTGGTTTGACGACGCCTGACATACATAAATTGATTCAGAGGCCCTCGTCAACACTTTTATGAAGATCTTGTCCTTCCAACTTCATGTTGACTTTCATTTTAATTGAATGGAAGTGTTTCTGAAAGGTTTGAATTAATGTTCTGTAGCTGGCTTTATTTGATAGGGTTTAGTTTTTAAAAGAGAAAGCTTGAAATAATTCTTGATTGATCGAATTTGATTTAGTTATTGATATGTTAAAATCCTTCTGAACTGATTTTTCTCGACTAGTAGTGGGATGAATTTTATTCTATGTATAATATTCTAAGTGCTTTATATACAACCATAAAAATGGCGCCGTTAAATAACATGAATAAAGTGTTTTGCCATTTTAAATTTTTGCTTTTCAAAACATGTACTTTCTTAGAGGTGGAATTAAAAGGTACAATTAGACTCTAAATACATCCATGATGAAAGTAATAGACAAGAACCATTTGTGTAAATAAGCAACTAATTTCTTTATGCATGTTTTCATAAATAATTTCTCTTTAATTAATAAATTAATTTCAATAAAATATGAAACAATTCTGTGAGATCGTTAAT
This sequence comes from Nephila pilipes, assembly GCA_019974015.1. Taxonomy (NCBI): domain Eukaryota; kingdom Metazoa; phylum Arthropoda; class Arachnida; order Araneae; family Nephilidae; genus Nephila; species Nephila pilipes. The sequence continues at coordinate 170,076 of BMAW01092194.1, read as the reverse complement.
GAGGCTTCGGGTATTATATATTTTTCCTCGCATAACACATTCCAATGAAATAATGACGTAACATAGCATTCTTTAAATTTTTACGTAAAATTATCAATAAGATACTTTAAGTTGAAATTAAACATTTCTTAAAAATTTTTAACTTATATAGACAATGATATTTGTTATGACCAATAAATAGCAAATATTGTTCATATATATATATATATATATATTGAACTCTTTTGTTATTTGGATTTCCCAATTCAGCCTACCAAGTCGCAAAGGGGGAAGGTTGGTACCATTAAACTAGTTTAACCCCGCTTATTCGGTCCTCAGCCCCATATTGCTTTTTGACTTGCTAGGTTCCATATTTTCATTTATTTTTTCTTTCATTTTTACATTTCTTTCTGGGTTTTTGTCTTTTTAAATATTTTAAATTATTCTTTCATAAATTTTCAGTATATATATATATACTCGATATTCTTCGATATTCCTGATACTCGATATTCCTGTATATGCTTAGAATTAAATAAAATTTTGTTTATGTTGAGAACCTGTACGTCAACTAAATTTATCATGTGTGTATGTGCATTAAACTTATAAAGAAACTAAGTTTTGTCTTTGATGCATATATTTTGTTTTATAAAATATACAGGCTTAAGTATACATTTGAAATTTAAAACGTTTTCTGCGCATAATTAAAGCTAAACTTATTATAACAGTCAAAAATTGTATTTCTATTTGGCTCCTTAATATTTATTAAATTATAATGACAATTATATGAAAAAAATATTTTTTAAACTATATATGTAGCGATTTATCAATAAGGTTTGCGGACGTGAATGATTCATCATTTATTTTAATTTTAATTCAAAATGACATGAATACTATACCATTGAATCCGCATTATCATACTAATATATAATATGCCGCATTATCATATATAATCCGAGCTATCATATATAATATGTCGCATTATCATACTTTCAATTTTATATAACGTTAATGTTTTCTCAGGACTAATGGCTTTAGGCCATTTTGATTTCATGAACTTAATATTAAATCCTATAGAATTTCTACTACCATTCACAAATATATACTACTTTATCTAATTGAATGCAATAAGGTGCATCTGAAAGAGAAAAAGTAGAAATTCCATAGAATTAACATTACATCCATGAAATCAAAATGGCTGGTAGACGGGAGCCTTGTGCGATTTCGTGAACGTAATATTAATCCCATGGAATTTCTACAACCATCCTCAAATTTTTACTATTTCATCTATTTGAATGCAATAAGATGCATCTGAAAGAGAAAAATGTAATCAAGATTTCTGCGGAATTACTTTTCTCTCCGATTCGAAAAAAAAAATATTTTAATTATTCGTCGGTGGGTTTTCGGATCTTTAAAATATTCTGAAATATTTTCAAAAATCGAAGAGAAGTGTAATTCCACAGAAATGCTCATTATATTTTGTTTTTTGAAATGCATTTTTTTTTTTGCTTTCAAATAGTTTAAATAGTAAGGATTTGGGGACGGTAGTAGAAATTCCACAGGATTAACATTAGTTCTCGAAATAAAAAATGGTCGATAGACAGGGAGCCTTGCTGTTCTAATTAAGTGTTTCATGCAGTATTTTTATTTCGTTTTCTCCTTTCTTTGTGTATTTAAAAATTTTCGTTTCATAGCCCATTGCGTATGTTAGAAGTGCAACACTTGACATAACAAGCGATAACAAAATATGATATTTTAAGAACTCGGACGAAATATAACTTATGAAAATTTGGATATCTCAATAGAATTAATTCGCGGATATTTTGATTTGGATACATTAATTTGATAAAATGAACCATCCATTTTTGTAACTAGTTAAAATTCTTACTTTTCACGAAAGGGTTATGCAAAACACATTTCATTCTAACATCTGCACAAAATGCGTTTTGATCTACACAAAGCCACACTTTAATTTATATTATCTAAGTAAAAAAATTAAATTACGTCTTACTTTTAAAAACCTTTTCTGAGAATTTGTATTAAGAATTCGAATATTAATGTATTTAAGTACCAAATTTTATATTTTCAGCTTTTGACCTTTGAGAAGCAGTTTATTTTTCCTTATAGAACATTCCTTTTCTAATAGCTTATTCAAAAATCCTTAGCTAGAATGCCTTTTTAGAAAATATATAATGCAAGCGTATCACTTAAATTCGAATACATTATGTAACTAAGATTCTCTCTCTCTCATTCATTCATTAAGAACATTTCTTTTTGGAAATGGCATTTCTTACAGAAGGATAAATTTATTAAGATTTAATTTCGAATCCCAACGAAGATTTAGATTCTGTCACATTACAATGTAGCCAATAACAACAGTAAAATAAACATATTTCAAATTCTATAGCCACTTTCGAATTTAGATCAAATTAATATCTTATGTTTTCTTACAATTGTTCGTTAACATTCATTCATTCATTCTATTTGGATAATTTATTGGCAACTTCGCATAGTTTGAAATTCTTCAAGGATAGACATGAAATATTTATCCTTAAACAATTAAATACAGGATTTCTTAGATTAAAACCAGACATGTATTATCTTAAAAATAAATTGCTTCGATTGTAAATTTAATACAATAATATTAACTCTTAATAGTTTAGTCAAAAGATATATGGAAGCCATTTAGATATCTGGTATGATTTAATATGGTGCAGTATATAAAATGCTTGTATAGTAATTTTTTTCAATCGATTTATCAGTTGTTCTCAAATTGATTACCCAAAAATAAACATAATGCTTTTTATAAAATTATGTAAATTAGATGTGCGTGATTTGTGTGCGTCAAATTTTTTTTTTATTATTTATCAAATTAAATGCGAAACAGTTATAATGATCTGAAATTTATTTGAACAATATTAAATCTCAATAGTATAGCTAAGAAATGCATGCAAAAGTATAGAAAGTACAGACAGAATATGTCTGTGATTGAATGTTCCATTTGTATTCACATTATATGTTTATATATGCACACACTCAAAATTTACAGAATACTCTTCAATTTTTAAAAAAAAACATCTAATTTCCTACAATATCATTATGTTTCTTTTTTAAAATTTTAATATGAATTTTTAGTCTATGATATTTATCAAACCCTGGATAATTAGCTTCGCAACGAATGCTGATTATTATATTTGTCTTAAGTAGAAAGAGTAACAATTAGTCTAACGAAAAGACAGAGTTCAGCAATAATACTAATCAATTATTACTATTTACTTTCTTGTGAATTCTAATGATCAGTAAGTTAAACTCCCTAAATGTATTTAAACTAACGCTTAGGATAGTGATGGGCAAACTGTCCTCTGGAGCGGGCCGAAAAACAAAAGAAAAAATAGCAAGCCGGTATAATTTATTCTAAACCTTTTTTTTTTTTAAAAAAAAAAAAAAAAAAAAAAAAAAGAGTATATAAGTTCTACAATAAAAAAATAAATGTGATGAAGGAAACTGGGACTACATTTCTTTAAGATTTTTAAGTTCAGGTTCGAATTGTGGTGAACTTCCGATGATTGCCTTCAAATACGATGACTGAAGTTAAAATACCTAAATAACCAGCCCAAAGACAAATGCCTTTTGGTCTTGTTGATAAGAGCACTACAAAAAGCAATTGGGCAAGTTTTCTTCGGACCCAAAGGCTGAATGTTCGAAACGCCTCCAGCATTCAAGGTCAACCGACCTTACCCGTCACGAGGTAGAAAAAAAATCAACCCACAAAGTACTAATTCTAAGAAGTGATGCTAAGTGCTTATTTGTCAGTACATTTCTAATATAATTCTTTCAAAGAATAATAGTAAAAACGCTTTTTCACATATATAAGATGAAATAAAAAAAATAGCAATAATATCCTGGGCGTGAGATGTTAAATTTGGAAAACTTTCTTTCGACAATGATTAGTAAAACACTAGTTTTGGAACATTGAGGAACAACTGCTTAAGATTATTGTTGTATTGTAACTCAATTAATGCAAGCTGAAAGTCCAGCCTCACTGTTTCACATCTTACGTTAGAAAGCATGGTGGAAGCATTCAATTCTGTTAGAATGGAATTGAAACCTTGATATTTGCGTTCAAATTCAAATGCAGAGGAACTTTCAAAGGAAGATGCAAGTCTTATTATATTTGGCTGTGCAATGTAAATTGCCACGACAGAAAGGCTTAAAATGACAGATAAATGTCAATGAATTGAAATAACAAAAGTCTTCAATATGAACTCGTTTTCCGCTCCAATCATGTGACATTAATTATTATTTTGAATCTAGATCAACACAATAAAAACCATATATATTATATAGTAATATGGAATATGTATAATATTATAATTGTGTTTTGTAATATCATAAATATAATATATAATTTTAATTTGCGTCCGTTCAGACAGAGCCTTCGGGTGGACCGTAGTTTGCCGGTCTCAGGTTTAGATTATAATTTTGAATCAACACTTATCAACTCATTCAGGTTCGAGTGAGTTGACTAACTCGAATTGAGAGAATGGTCCTTAAATCTTTAAGAGATTTCTTTTAGGATTCCTCTGATCCCTTCTTTGGATTCGATTCACTGTCACTCATTAGTTCTACCACCAACAAACTAACTTCCAAATATCTAACTAAATTTTATTCTTTTAATCATTGTTAATAAATGAAACGTATTCAGTCTGTTGATTTCATAATTTTAATCTAATCACCACAAGTCACGTTTCATTTTATCGGAAAGATTTCATTTTAAACAATTCGAATAGAAAAGTCCTCAAGGTTAGCAATGCAGCCCAACATCACAGCTTTAATCTCCACTCAAATTCCATTTCAAATGTCACAACACACTAAATATTTTTAAGCCGTGGGGGGAGGGGAGCAGATAATTTATGAAGTATTTTAGAAACGTGGAATTTGGATATTCGTTATTTTAAAATAATTTTACGAATTTTCTTTACATCTGAAAAGAAAATTATCTTATAGAACTACAGTGAATGCTTTTTTCGATAAATATTTAAAAATATGACTGTAATTAGCAACTTTTTCTTGTACCAGAAAATTGAAATGCACACTCGGAGATTTTTGGATATAAATGAATCAAATTCTAAAATTTTTTTTATGGTTTCCTTATTCATAATTTATTAAACCAATTATTAAAAACTCATTGAAGTTGCTGATATTGGAGGGGGAAAAATAATCTTATGAAGCCAAAAGGGATTGAAAATTTATAGAAAAAGAAATAACTTCAAAATGGCATAAAATACGGAGAAAAAAAATTCTACTAGAAATAGCTTGGTAAAACTTTAGAACCACGTTCAACGTGTGTGAGCAAATTAGTGTTATCGGTAAATAATAAAAAAATATGTCATCAAAACCATACTTTTCGTCTTAGCATGAAACATGTATATACCTAGTGAGCTCAGTTAAAGGTCAATTAAACATCTACATTACAATGAAAGTTCATTAACATTAGAAACAACGCTACTGAGGGCTGGTTTAGTGTTCGTTAAACGCTGTGGGTAAACGCTATAAACTTAACACTCAGCTTCCGATTCTCGTTCGATAAAACGCAACGATTTCCGAAATCTACTAAAACCTTTTTTTTATAACTCCTACATGGACCTTATTAACGACATTCGCCGCAACCATTTGATTTCCTGATGATGTCTATAGTCATTTTATAGCTTGTTTACCGGCTACGAAAGACCCATAAAAGATCGCCAAACCGTGGATTGTGATGAGATTTTGTGACGTCACCAAAGGTCATTGCCTTCGCTGATAGCTGCCTTTTTAGGCCCAAAACTTGAAACTAATAGAAAAGGATTAAAAAACATACTATCCCCCTATGAATTAATTTATTTTTGATTTATGTCTCCGCTCTGCATATCTTTGGAATATTTCATTTTTAATTAATAGTCTACGGAAAATTGCCAATGTGGAATAAATCTTCCATTTTTCTGGCGTTGTAATTTTTTTTTTTTGTTGACTTCGATGAGCTGGATAGAGGATTGTAACCATAAATCACCAATGGAACTCCCCTTTGCATCTTTGCTGGACTCGCATACCAATTTTGACATGCTTCGTGAAAAGGTCGTAATCACACAAGTTGCTACCCACGCATCACTGTGGTATTTTCTGAATTGCTAATGTCTTCATTAGAAACATAGGCTTAATCTTTAATTTATTGGGATATAATTATCAGTTTGGAAGGAAATGACATACATAGTTGTCAGTTTTCGCAGTCAGGTCATTCTTAAAGTTCTGCATTGTGTTCTTGTTTCTATGTTTTTCTTTCGGGATCTTTTTTTTTTTTTTTTTCTTTCTTTTTCTGTACTGGCTGAACATCAGAATAGAGTCGTTTAGTAAAATAAGCTGTATAGGATCCTAATTGCGAATGGCATTTGCCGAATAAATTATTTCTTTTTCTTTGCTTCTTTTTTCTTTTAATTTTCATGCGGATCTTTTTTTCGAATTTTAGGGATTTAATCTTAATGAGAAAGAAAACAAGTGGGTTGAAGTCCTCGGCGATAATATAAATTAACCTAACATAATCTGAATTTAAAATTTTATTCATATGGTGTTTCTTCGAATCACGCTTTGCTTTTTTATGAGCGATAATTGCTTCGTGTATCATTTTTAAATAGCAGCATGAAAGATAAAACTGTTAACAAACTAATTTTAATTAAGTTTTCGCCTCCTTTGTTCTTTTTTAAGAGTAAAATAAGTTCACATTACTTCTTCTACCGCGGTAACCTATTGGTTCAGGCAACGAACTCGTGGCCGGCGGTTTCTATCGAGTCACAGGTTCGAGCTTTGATGCCACTGACCCACCATGTAGACGGTGCTGATGCACATTTATTCTATAGAGGCCCAAAGTCCTCCCTTTGGAGTGGTGTGGAAGTTAGGTGTCAGCACAGGTGTCGTCCTCATCACTTGACCGTGGTTCAAAATGGTCAAGTCCTCATCACTTGACCGTGGTTCAAATTACGAGGTCCGTCGCCTATAACTCTCGTGTTGCTTCTAATGCGACGTTAACAAAACCAACCAACCCAACCTTGGCGATAAACTTTCCGAGTTTGGTGACAAAAGGGTACATTGACAACAAAATTTAAGTCCTCGGAAATGCTCGAATTTTCTATTTAGAGAATAGTTACAGATGCTACGGAAAACCTGAATACATAATAGTTATTGCATACTTTTATATGCTTCCTTATATATGTTATATATATATATTGTGTATATGTTTTTAGCTTAGCTTAGTGTGCGTGTGTGAGTGAATGAGACAACACCAATTTCTTTTTCTCAAAAATGAATTTGCCGTTCTTATTTTGAAAAGCATCTAAAACAAATGTTTTCTCATTTTTATTGTGAATGCATGTATTTCTGTTGAAGATTATTATCAATTATTTTATAATTTGGTAATAAATTTACTGTTTATCAAAACCTGGAACAAATGCAGTTTATTCCTGGGGTTAGCGTCATTGGATATTGAAGGGTTGCCAAAAATAACGGGAAGCTATGAACCTCTAGAAAACTACAAAATTTTCCAAACTTGTTGAGAAAAAACAATTTTGACGTATGGGAATATACTTGCATTTCACAAACCTTATTTCCTGTATTTTCATTTATGTGTTAATTTTATGCAGGATAACAGATGTGATATTGTCCTTATTGGCAGCTAAAAAAGTATGAAACTACCTCACCAGGCAACTTCTTTAACCCAACAAGGTTGCCAGAATGTTATACACATCCTACTCAAAAAGTGCCAAATAAACTCGATAATTGTAACATTATAACTGTGCAAGTTTATGTTTTTCACACCAAAAAAAAATCAAGATTCAATTATTTATGTTTTATGGAATATAAAACAACAAAGACTATTACCCAAGATACAAGTAAAATTGGGTACGTTTTCATTTTCATACGGCGCAAGCGATAAATTCTTCTAAAATGATACAAATAAAGCAGAGGAATTCTTTTTAAGATGTATCTGTGTTGTCATGAATTAAGTCGACTTGGCCGGTTTGAGCCAGCAGAATGGAAAGTACCGTAAACGATTAGTGCAAGTAAGGGGGACTAATCCTCTACCAAGATTGATGCCCATTTTTCTGGTATGAGCATTTTCAGTTCAATAGTTCTCGTGCATGTCAATGGTTATATTTGGCTTAAATGCTGCTGCATAATTCAAGAATACTAGGAAAAACGGGGTCTTGTCTGTGGCGGCACGTCAAAATATGATTACGCCAAGTCGTCGCCAGACTCGTGAAGCCTATCTTTTGATACAACCTACTTGGCGATATTTCTTAGTCGCTTGGCGATTAATCATCGAGAGCCGCTAAAATAGATAAGTACTAAAAAAAACAACTTGGCGTGTATTGCATCTATGCCAATTCATAAAATCAGTATCTCTAAAAAAGCGAATACAGACTATTTTTTTATTTCTCAAATTAACATTCTGTAGTAAATAAAAGGGTAAAATCCTATTTTAGTTAGGCTGCTTGACGCAAATTTTGAAATCTCGCTAAAACGCATTCTTTTTTTCCCTCATAGATTTTATTACCAGGAAAAATCTGTAGGGTTACCATATGAAATAACGGTTGGAATGCAGTTTAGCGTAACCACTTGGCGACAGGAATTGTTTGGTGATATTTTGCCCATTGTGGCTACCATGCTGGTGAAAATGCAGTTTAGCGTAACCACTTGGCGAGATTTGAAAAATCGCTAAATTTGGCAACTTTTATATATATTCGAAAGGGTTGCCACGGCTAAAGCCACCGCAGAGAGAAAGCATGGTAACCACAATTGGCAAAATATCGCCAAAAAATTCCTGTCGCCAATGGGTGGTTACGCTAAACTGCATTTCAACCACCATGCTTTCTCTCCACTGAGGTGGCTTTAGCCGTGGCAACCCTTACGAATAAGGCTTCAGGCTCCGCCATAAAAATCGCCAAATTTGGCGATTTTTCAAATCCCGCCAAGTGGTTACGCTAAACTGCATTTTCACCGAAATAACAAGCAACTTAGCAACTTATCACCCAAAATATACCTCACATCACCAAGCCCCCTAAAATAGGTTCTCACGAATAAAAGTACTGATATATTGTAAGACGGTTTGTTTATTTATTTCGCTTTTATAATGTTTGGAAGTTCTTTTTGCTTACATTGCAAAACATTACAATTATGCCAATTTTAATACTTAATGTATTATTTGTTTTGTAACACACTGGTATCATAAAATGCAATTATTTCTTTTCGTAATAGTCTTTATCTTGTCATCTTTTTTCTAAGTTATACACACATAAAAAATTCGTTTTCATTATATTTTTACCATCCACAGAATCTACACATGCTTCAAGGTATCTAATTAATGAATTCCACGTTTCATAAATTAAACTTGAGTTTCTACGGTGATCATAAATTCCAATCAATAGAATATTAAAAAGCAAAAGAAACATATTAGGAGTGACGTAAAAGCAAATAAAATAACCCATATTAGTTTTCAAAAGTACAGATAGGCATGAAATGAACAAACTTGTCCAGATGTATAAAAATGTTTTCACTTCGTTGGTTTTCCCATATTTTGAAATAACATTACAATATTGCAGGAATGGAGTTATTGCGCTGAATACAGAGACGATTGTAAAAAGAGTCATTGCGCTTCAGTACAAGGAAATATATTTATTAAATTTAAAAACATCTAAAACTCTACTTATTTAGATATATATGTAATAGATATGCAAGTAGTTAAAACTATTTACTTTTTTGAAAAATCGTGTTGCCTTAAATTATAATAACTTAGCACGAACTGTGCTCGTGTTACATTCATTTGTTCAATATTTCCGGTTGTCTGTTTTTGCTCTATTCAAAGGTCAACTATATGCATACAATGCGCCTCGTAATTTTAAGATTCTGTCTGATGACGAGGTTAATATTTGAACTAGAATCCAAATCTCCACACCCGTAATAGACCCTAACTGACGATTGATTTTAATCACAAACATATTTAACATGGGTTAACTTTGAGTATACTGCGAATTTTTTTATCGAATTATGGTACTCAAACCCATTACAATAAACACCTCTTTAATCTGGAATATAACTAGAATAGCTTTTCACAACTTGTTTTAGTCATCATTTTACTGTATTATTCTTTTGTTCTCTCTGAGTCTCTTTTATCAATACAAAGAATATTTAATTAAATTAATGTTGAATGTTTGAATTTAATTTTGTAGTTTCTAGATTGAGAAACGAAATACTTTGTCAGATATTTGTATTGCTTACGCAGACTCAGGAAGCGTAAACACACATTAAATACGTGTTGTAAATGCTTACATTTTTAAAACGTTTTTTCTGAGTTTCACTTGGAGAGAGAGAGAGAGAGAGTGTGTGTGTCATCAAATTTTCGATCGTTAATTTAACCAACTTCCCATCAAGCTAGAGCTCTGAAAATTTGGGAATCGTTCTTACTCTCCTAACAATGCAATTTTTAGACATTTGTGACACGTTTTAATTAATATTTTCTTTAATAATGCAGTTTAGCCCAACTACTTGGCGCAATTTCAAAAATTGGCACCAAATTTGGCGGTTTTTTTTTTTTTTTTTTTTTGGCTGAACGTTAGGTCCGTAAAACGGACCAGGGTAGCCACATTTGGCAAAATACCGCCGAATAATTCTTGTCGCCAAGAAGGATGGTTGGATTAAACTGCATTCAAATCATTTAATTTACCGGAGGAGTTAATTAATTTTAGTTAGTTTTTATGTATTTCATTTGGTGTGTGTATCAGTGTGTCATCCAATTTTCTATCATTAATTTAATCAACTTCCCATCAAGCTAGAGCTCTGAAATTTTGGCAACCGTTCTTACTTGCCTAACAATGCAATATTTAGACATTTGCGACAAGTTTTAACTAATATATCAATAATTTTTTAGAAGCGTAATTTGTGTAGTAACCTGGCGCCATCTGTGGGAGATATATTGAATTTCGCAGAGAGAGTTATTTGAGGCTTTTTTGCAAAGTTTTAACTAATATTTAAATAATTTTTTTAATAAACTTTGCCACCATATAAAAACGTTGGTTTTTATCTTGAATTATTAACTAGTTATTTATTTCTCGTATACCGTTAAAACTACATTGACGTTCGCTAAACTGGTACGACATTGGTCCCGAAAGAGCCGGATCGAAGTGCGCGTACTATACCTGTGAAATATAACTCAGGTATTCACAAGGCAGTTTTTTATGGCCTTTATTTTTATTTCGTTTAACAATTTTGGGTGTCACTTACTATCTGATTCAAAAGTTCTTTTTATACTGCCATCACGCCTTTAAGTTTGGAACCATGATCAGATGACGATGTCAGTTCATGTGTTTACACCAGACAGAATACATCACTAATTTGTGGAATTTGAAAACATGGCATATTTCACATACGTCAGCACCCTTCATTTAGCACGGTGATTCTTAGACTTATTAAATCCGAGTATGTTAATCAGTTGTATTTCTATTGGAGAACCAATCAGGTTAGCGCAATCCTTCGTGCTACTTTCAGTCAGCATAACATTTCGTTCTAGTTAGCGATTTTGTAGCTTGTGTTTTGTTGTTGTTTCTTATCCCTCTAGTCTCCAAATCTGGGAAATCATTGATTCGAAGGATATCTATTACTATATCAGGTAATATGTTCCATCGTGGTCAAATTTAAGGAGATGTGATGGCCGCAGTAGCCTAGTCGTCATGGCTTAGCATTCGTAGTTGGCAGATTCCGTTCAGTCGCGGGTTCGATCCTTGGCCGCTAAAGACCCGCCGTGTTGCCGGGGCTGATGCACATTAAATCTGTCGGGGATCAAAGTCCTCCCTTTGGCGTGGAGTGGAAGTTAGGAGCGGGGGTGCCAGCTCAGGTGTCGTCCTCATCACCTGACCGTGGTTCAAAATTACGAGGTCCGTCTCCAATAGCCCTCGTGTTGCTTCTAGTGCGACTTTAATAAAAACTAAAAATCAAGGAGATGTGAGGGACTGGCTCTTTCAATCTCACACAAACTGATTAAAATTAAGATGATCGATCTAATTTATAGTTATGGAAGAACTAACAAGCTTAACTGTAAAACTATAGTTTAACATTAATGTTATGAAAAATGGTAGCATTATGCTTTTAATGTAATCCAATCACAATGCAACAACTTTGATTACTTCAACTTCGCTACCAAATTGGTAGTGGATTCAGGATATCTAGTGATGAAGATTGATTCATTTATAGTTATCTCTTAAATCCTCGCGTTTGCATCATGGGATTGTCGGAGATGAGGAATCTATTTCATTACATGCAAAATACGTTAATGGTGATTATGGACGAGAAATAGATAGTTGGAAGTGTAACAAAAACTAAGACTTTCGAGTGGAGAAATAGAGGATGACGCTCGTTAAGTATGTCGTGATATCAAAAATTTTATGTTGGTCTGGTATGATTGTGAGGGATGAAATACTATCCACGGGTCAAGTAGGTGTATTAAATCTTCCATATTCCACCCATTTTGAGTTCGTGAGCGTATTATTAATCTTGCAAGACTCCTGTCTACTGGCCATTGCGATTTCTTGAATGTAACGGTAACCGTATGGAATTTCTACTACCATTCTTATATCTTTAATATTCGATCTATTTAAATATAAAAAAAAAAATGTATCCGAAAGAGCAAAAAATAATGAAGATTTCTGCTGAATTTCATTTTCTTCCCAATTTTTGAAAATATTTAGAATATTTTTAAAGAAAGTAAAAACTATAAAAAAAAATTTTAATAGAAGTAATAATGTTTTTAAAAATCGGAGGAAAAATGCGATTCCACAAAAACCACTATTGTTTTTTGTTTTTTAGGATGCACTTTTTTGCATTTAAATAGGTAAAATAGTAATGAATAGAGGATGGTAGTAGAAATTCCATAGGATTAACATTTTCATGAAATTAAAATAGCCGGTAGACGGGGAGCCTGAAAATTAGACTATTGTATTTATTTGAATACAATAAAATGCACAGAAAGAGTGAAAAATAACGGAGATTTCTGTTTGATTACAAGCAATTTTTCCACAAATTTTTAAACATATTTTTAAGATCTATAAGTTGTTTGCTTCTCTTCTATTTTACGATAAGATCATAGGCCTGTTTTATTAATTATAAATGCACTACTTCCTAAATTAATAGTTTTAGGTAATTAATTAAATGCAGAGAAGAAAAACCTCCTTATCATATATATAAGAATAAACATCAATACTTTTCCATATGCATATTTTTATTAAAAAAACATTTCTTAAAGATTGTTTTTATGGAATAACATTTATATGAACATATAAATATTTTAATTAAATGTTAAAAAAATAATAATGCTTTTTATATATAGTCATTGGTTCTTCAATCAGGTGTTTTTCAACTTAATAAATATTCATTCACAAAACTGAAAAAAAATGAAGGATATATTTACTATAAAGATCAAATCTTTTAAATATTCATAAACTTATTATCCGCAACCATATATATTTTTGTGTTTTACCTGAATTGTTGCAATACATTTTCATTAAAAAGAACGTTCTGAAAATCCTTTGTTACTAAAATGCTGGAAGTATTAGATATTCATAGGATAGAATGAAGTTCAATCGATTTGGCTTGCGAAAAAAAATATTTCCCGTGCAAAATTAGTGAGGAAAAAATACAGAAAGCCTTTAAATTATTAAGGTTCTTTTAAAGGGGTCCAACAAAAAATTCTTAATGTGTTATGTGTGATTATGTGTTAGTTACTTAAAAGATAATTTTGAAACTTGGTACACTTATACGTGGCATTTTTTTTCGTACAACATATAAACAATATTCGGTTTTAAGAGCTAAATGTATCTTTACTTTTGAAGAGTTACAGATACAATCACAGCAAAGTCTTTTAATTATAAAGATCCTGCTAATTTTAAAATTATTTTCTCATCCATCTTAGTTTAGATAATTAAAGTCATTAACTAAAATATTTTAAGTTGTTATTTTTAATTTAATTTATCCGAAAAGGTTGGAAATTTTTTACTTTCGTAATTTTAACTCTTCAAATTTCAGATATTCTTTTATTAACATTCTGAATATATTTTTTAAACAAAATCTATTTTATTTATTACATACATTAACACATTCAAATTTAATAGATTTGAATTTAAAAGCCGAGGGTTTTTTTTATTAAACATTTTTCCGCTTGCCTCAACAATCCATTCATGCATTAATAATTTCCTAAAACTTTTGTTACTTCCAAATTTATTTTCATGACTTATTTTCTCTGTTTTGTTAACTCCCACTAAAATGTTTCTTACGAAAGAGTTTGGAAAGAAAAAGTTTTAAGTTCGCAATGCAAACATATTTAAAAAAAAAAAAAACTCTCCCTCATTGTCGTTTCTTCTCTTAAGCGTATTTATGCAAAAACTAAATAATTAACAAAACTTGGCCACATTCAACGCAAAGCTTCCTCTTGATTTCCATTTGCATGTAACCTTTCTTATTTATTTTTTCCTTCATGTGGATAAAAATCGGTTAACGGCTTTGTAGTACTTGGCCACTCACTCAACGAATTTTTATTCTTTTTCCTTTGGAGGAAAAGAAAAATAAAATCAAGCTGTTTCGAGTCGATTCAGAAAAGACTGGAAATGTCTTCCAGAATTCTTTTCTAGATGGGGAATTAAAGGAGAAATCTTGAAGAAAAGGAACAGACTTCAGGACTTTTACGAGAATTTCCTTTATGTAGTTTCTATCGAAGAACGTTAACTTATAAACACTTGGTTTGTCAGTAATTTGTGAGGAAATCTGGAAAATCAATTTATTTTAAGCCACAAAATTAAACTTATGTATCGTTATTTTTCAAAACTATTTAATTAATAGCATAACCCGTGTGAACCACAGGTCCGATAATTTCAATTACTTTTTCAAAGCTAGATTGTAACATGTAGAAATGATGTGCTGTCTAAAGCTCGTCGATATTTTTATACTGAAAACTTATTACGATTTATTTATTAGGAACTATATTGAGAATTTTTAAAAGTGCTTTTATTTCAAAATTTAATTTATACACAAAAATTTGATTTTCTTGTATACATATTGATGCTGTGAATACATAAAAAGTGTTAGTTAAATAAAGCACATGCATGTGTTTATATGGTGATAAAACATAATAAAGTTTAATGCATTGAATTAGTTACAAATATCGTCTTAATGGTGATTGTTTATTTAAAAATGTAGTTTAATAATAACTGTTAATTTAACCTTTTAAGCAAAAAATGAAATAAAAGATAATACATTACATACAAATAATCTGAACGACAACTATAGCTCTTTCACTTCATACATATAAGATTGTGATTCGAAACGCAGGTCTTTTTGACGACAGAGAGCATTATTATTGTGTGTTTCCATAAGGTAAACGTACTAAAGCAGATATGGTACTGATTCAAAGGTTAGTAATAATTTGGGAACCATTTGCAGCGAAATCAAAATTTGAGTGCTGCCGCGTCAAGTTATCTTCATCGATGAAGATCTGGAATTCGTACCCATTTTTGAAAAACTAAGTAATAATCAAGACAATAGGTTATTTCGAGGAATTTGTTCTAAAGACCGTTTAATCAATCGAAAAAGTTACGGCGATGATTTTTTGGGAGGCGAAGGATATCATACTCCTGGTCGTCTTAGTAAAACAGAAAAAGGAAAAGCAATAAACGTGCAGTATACTACAGTAGGTTACCCATTTTCCATCCCTATCACCATAACTCCTATTTCTAACACGGGTACTTTTTGAACCATCTTTGTTTATAGAAAATATTCCCTATACGAGGTTTTAACAAACGATTCCCAAACCGATTGAGTGCTACCTCAGTTTAGTTTTTATCACCTGACTACGGTTCAACATCACGAGATCCCTCATCAATTGTTTCTACAACCAAGCCAACAACTATCTCATTCGATCCTTTAATTTGAAAGTTAATTTTGGTTGCAAAATTTACTACGCAAATAAATTTGTTTTAAGAATGTTTTATATTTATAAATGTAAAATACATGACATTCAATTGTTCAACAAACTTTCATTTTAGATGCACAAAAGAATGTTGAAAATATCTATAAAGAAACATCATTTATAAAAAAAAATAGCCATCGTTTAACTCCATCGTGTGGTGAATATCGTGATGAAGATGTAAACATTAAGTCGCTGATCAAGAAAATTTGATGTTTAAAAAGCAAATAAGGAATCTATTAACAATTTTCATCAAAGTGAGGTGAGAGGGGTATGTTTAAGGTTTTTACTATTAATAAGAAATAACTGAGGTATATGAGTCGGTCCTCCAAGATGTATAGGAACTTAAAATAAATTATTTAAGACTTTACGATACTCTTTCGTTTAATATTCATTAAATGGAACTAAACTTTGAAATTTCTAGATACCATAAAATCTTGACTATAGTACGCACATTTTTTTTTTTTAAATCTTGACTATAATACGCACATTTTTTTTTAAATCTTGACTATAATACGCATATTTTTTTCTCTACATTTTGGTCCATAAAAATGAGGGTGCATATTATACTCGTGTAAAATTTTTTAAAATAAGCAAACGAACGTTCTGCAGCTGTAAGAGATTATTGTAAAACGTGTGCTGCGCAGGTGTTCTTTTACAAAACAGGTATTCTTTTACACGAACGGTAACTTACAGTACATGTCGCACACGCATACATGTCACATATTACGACACCAATAATTATGACTTGGATACAACAACAACAGAATAGCTGTGTTTTAGTGAAAGTGATTAAAATCGATAGTTTCACAATATTTTTTGTTTCGTATTAAAATGTATACTTTTTCTATCAAATTTGACGTTTTCGTTTCTTTTAATTATAAATTTCATTTATGTTGATAAATACTTGTGCAATTTTTAAATAAAATATTGAAAAGTTATGGGTGCGTGTTATATTCAAATTTTAATTTTTTCCGAAAATTTAGTGCCAAATCAAGCATGAGTATTATACACGTGGGCGTATTATAGTCAATATTTTATGGTAACTCGGAAGATTTAAAACATTTTACTGAATCAACTGAAATATCTGATGTTTGCTTTTGTATTAACGCTACACTTGGGCAAAACAAAGGCTGTTGATCTATGGTTAGAGGAGTATAGATGAACTTATATTTTAATCACCAAATTTCGGTACCACTTCACGCGTGAAGATGGAAGGAAATATTTTGAGGAGAGAGAGGGAAAAAATTCTATAAAAAGGAAAGATTGGCGTTAAAGAAAAATCAAAACCTTCTTTAGAAACTATTTTTTATAAACCTGTTAATCAGGTTATTCACATGTACTTTATGTAAGCTTTTAACTCTGAAGGTAAACAAATCAACAAAAACATGATTTGCAAGTTTAAAAATGTAAGAATCTGATTGAGTACGTGCATCAAATAACAAATATCGTTTTGCCCCGCATTATACTAATATCTAACCGATACACACTTCACAAAAAAGGCCCTTCCAGTAAGATACTCATTTATTTTTTCTTGTTTCATAATTTCGTCACCATTAGCGTGACATTTAAATTCCTTTCCACTGACAATTCTGAAAACATCTAAGTTTAAAATTATTTTTCATAAAAAAAAAAAAACACTCTAAACTGAAATTATTTGATTGCACCCCAAAAAATGCAAATAAAAATAATATTTATATCGACTTTTTTTTTTATTTCTATTTCATTGATAATTCAATTGACATTTTCTTTGATACCAGGGAACTTTTTTAAACGGTTATAAATCAAAATTAGAATTTCAATAAACAGGTAAATTAGAAGCCTCACCCCACCTAACGTTCATGAATTTCAGCTGGTGCCATATGGCTCTCGTCTTCCTGGCATTTTGATTTCGTGAACGCAATGTTAAACCTATTGGATTTCTATACAACTATCCTCAAATCTATATTATTTTATATACTTGAATGTAATCAATGCATCCGAAAAAGCAAAAGATAATGAAGGTTTTTGCGGAATTACATTTTCCCTCCGATTATTAAAAATATTTTTTACTCTTTATTTTGAATTATTCGTTGTTGGGTTGGCCTTTCAAGAAGTATTTTAAAATAATTTCAAAAATCGATTAAAAAAATTTAATTTCGCCAAAACGTTGGTTGTTCTTTGCTTTTCAGACTCGCTCACTTGCATTTATATTGATAGAATAGTCCAGATTCGAGGAAGAAAGTATAGATGGTCCATAGGATTAACATTATGTTCACAAAATCAAAATACCTGTAAAAGGGAGCCTTAAGATCACCAGACAGTAACTGGTACTTTACGTCAGCTGAAGAATAAAGCGAATTCATTTTTAGATAAGATAATTAATTACTTTCAAAGTGTAATTGGAACTAGTAACCAGTCACGATTTTCTCTCCTGAAAAATGAATAATTACGTAAATGGACTTTTAATATATGTTGTGCAGCAACATTGTATCTGTTAATTACGAATAAAACTAAAATGCATAGTTTAAGATTAGTAACATTTATTCCCTAGAAGAAATTATTGTTATTTTTTTTTTCTGAAATAAAATTGCCACACTTAGTACAGCAACTTATTTTCAATAAGATAAACATCTCTCTGTGCGTGCCTTTAAATTGCTACGTACACCTATGCACATTTTCATAAAACTAAAATTTATAGTTAAGTAGTTCATATCTGCTTTTAATAAACAGGATATTTTTCGAATCTTTGGAAGCAAAATAAGTATGCTATAATAGAGGATTTATTTAGGGCAAGAAAGCGAAATGAATTTAATTTTCATTGCTTTATGTAAATTCTTCATAAATTGAGAATACATCCTTAAATATAAGAGTAAAAAGTGAAATTTTGATTCTTAAGCGCCTGAACATAAATATAAAATAAATTCATAATCAAATCTGTACCAGGTACAGTTCTAGATATTTATCGCTTGTGCAGTTTTAAAAATAAACTACGCATTTATTCGAACAAAAAAAAAAAAGAATATTTTCAACTATCATGTAATTGATACATAATACAGTCATAGGATATGCTTTGTGTTTCCTTTTCTTTGCAAGATTTTAATTATAAAATGATATATTGATAATAACGAATCATCATTAACATTTGTTTGATTTTTTTTATTAATGTCGCACTTTTGTTAACGTCGTATTTTTTGAAATTTGCACAAGCTTGGACAAGATTATGGCTCCCATCGACACGAATTTCTGAGAGTTTATGTTAATTTTAGTTTCATACTTTTCTTCTCAGATCTAGATCATTGCTTTTAATTACGTGGAATGGAATGCTCTCTAAGAAGTGAAGAATGTTACTACGTAATATTACTTTCTTTCTCTAACTTTCGTAAGTATCTTCTAAATATTTATTAAAGATCTAATTACTGATTTAAAAAATGGGAGTCAGTTTGTTATTTTTTTTCAGAAAGGGGAGTTGAATAATTTTTTTCCGAAAAGTAAACGACTCCAGAAACCCTTCAGTGCGTTGTTGTGAGTACTGCCTAAGGGGGCGGCTTCACCAGACCCTCTAAACTACCCTTAAACCCAAAACGCGCCCTTAATCCTTCAACTTCCAGCGATGGGTAGTACCAAATCCTTTGACAACCACTGGTCTAGTACGAGTATATGCCGTTTCATTCCGAACAGGTTAGGTTTGCTTTATGTTTCCATATATATAAATAAGAAGTTTCATTGTCATTCGCGTTTATTGAATACAATGCCGTGCAAAAATTATTCTATATTGTACTGGTTTTTCTTTCACAACAATTTTTAATTGAACATTTGATTATTTTGTGGTACTTTTGAAATAGCATCACGGAATACCAATGTTCCTTGAACCACGGATTGACAACCACGGTCGAAAACAAGACAAGATAAAATTATATATTCCACCAACACGAATTAGAACAACATTAATTCAAAAAAAACCTTATTTGGTTACCATGATAACCGAGTCTGGAAAAATTGGTAACGATCGCGAGATTGGCGTGTGTTAAATCTTCTTTTGAGTGGATACTATTCCGTTACAAATTAAACCGTTCTTATGGACATTTCTGACACTCAGGTTGATTCGATGGAGTGAGTGAGTGAGTGAATGTAAATTTTATTGGCGCAAGAGCCAGATATGGCTATGCTGCGCCAAACAAGATTAAACTGTGGTCTAGACGTGAAGTTGAAAAAAGGTAAAAATGGTTGACAAGAAGGAGGGTCGAAAATGGAGAAGGATCACTAGGGTACCCCGGGAGTGCGTCACCCGTGTTTACCAAAGACGTTGATTCAGTGGAAGCTTACAATCCTTTCCCCCTGACCACAGAGGATGAGAGCCTGCAATAGTGAATGTAAACGAACCAGTCATAACAATCAAATTGTAAGAAGTGAATTCCTCCTATAACAAGGATAGCTTCCTCCTCATCCCCATCATTAGATTGTGACACCGGTTACTACTTCTTCCAGTGGTGGTCAAGTCTTACCCGCTGATATTTCTGTAACAACTTTAATTTGTTTTAAGTGCTTTTTATGCTAATAAAGAGATGGGGGTTCCAATTGTGTGTGTGTTGATCTCCCACCTTCTGACATATTTTGGAATTAATTAGGTCACTACTAAATGGTCATATCTATAACTCTAACTAATGAAATTATTGACTATGCAAATTAGAGATACTATAAATTGAAGTGTAGAGAATATGATAGAGGCGAAATTAGTTGAAGATGATACAGATATAAAAAGGAATCTGCAGCAACAATTAGAGATTCGAGTGCCAAGAGGGAAAGAAAGGGATAGAAAGCTGCAGTAGACAGTGAATAAAAGATTATACGATCGATGACATTAATGCAGATTCGATTCTAACTAGAACCTACCTTAAGATAAATAAAATAGATACCGTTTAGTTGAGGATGCGTAAGGGTTTGTTTAACGAGCGTAATGAATATCTTACGTATTAATTATTCTATAGAGAATAATTAAACTGAAATAATAATAATCTGCCTAATTACTGAGTGAACTATATTAATGATGACACAATTAAATGAGAGTGACTTATACAGGGCGATTTTCATGCGACTTTTCCAACTAGTTGATCCTTTTGTACAACATACTCATATTCTTTATCTCAGCACGAATCAGATTGCTGCGGTTGCTTGGGTCACATCATTGTTTTTCAGTTAGATACTTACATACCTGTGAATGATCCGAAGATTATCCATCAAATTAAACATACAAAGGAAATGTTCGTATAATCAGTGAAGCAACGGAATATTTGTCGAAAGGGCGTCATCTGTCAGGAAGAGGTGTAACCTCGCCCTTCGTTTGGTGTAAATCATGCTCGCACCAGAGAAGAAATTTCTCATCAGTAAGATTCCACAGAATGACGAAGATGCATTCGCCGTGAAATGATGAAATGTTGCACTTTAACCTAGAAATGTATCGGAAGAATGTCGATTTATTTATTATCCGTGTTATAAATTTGTGAAAGAGATCGCTAACTGACCGCGACTGATTTATAAGTGACAGCCTCTTTCACGATGTCGCTGTATATCATTCTCAGCGGGACTTGCCTTAAAACAGGTCAATTTGTACTAAACTGGTCACATCATTTATTGTACGTCATAACTTATTTTTCATGAAAAAGTCGATTAATTTTTTTTACTTAAAATGTTAATGTTTGTGAAAGTTATTAAGTGATCCAATTAGCATTTATATTTGTTTTGTCTGATTAGCATTATATTTCAACATCTCTCTGAAGCTATTGTTGTAATATTTTCCATTATCTGAAGTTGTGCCTTGAAGATGAGATATGCCGAAGATGAACTGGAATCTTCTCCCGAGATATTTTTTCAAAGAATAATAACTTATATTTCAATAACAGGAAAACCGAACTACGATAATTTATCATGCAGTTAGCCAAATTTTGGTAAGATCCTTACTAAGAAATACGTGCATTATTGTACGAGGAGATACAGCATAGTTTTAATTATTAATGAAATACCTGAGATAAACTTGGATAAAATTTATTCTGCATGCTAATTGATCCTTATATATACAATATGGTAAATTACAGCTAAGAATGTTGATTTGGTTGGTTTAAGAAAGCTGCGTAGTTTGAAATAGCCCGCAAAATGGACAAGATAGTCTCCTGATTTCCACAATGTCAGAAGATCAAGAAAGCCTGGTAGCAATGTATAATTCTGGGAAAACTGTGTGTAGAAGTCTGCGGAATAATCAATAAAAATTAAGTTCCTATTTCGATTATTTTATTAATAATTGAAATTTAACGATATAGTGGGTTACTTAAATCGACGGCTTCCGAAAAAAAACCAAATCAACATTAATAGCTGTAATTTATAACATTATGTATATAAGAACCACTTAATAAATTGTATCTAGGTATCTCGGTTATTTCTTAGTATTAATTTAAACTTTGTGATATTCATTCGTATTGTTCAGTTAAAATGTTAAGAATTGGAACAATAAATCTCCCTTTTCATATAAACAGTTCATTGACAAACACAATTCCCCATAATATCGATTTAATTTAGTTCGATGGTTCTCAAACTTTTCCTACGTATTCCCTCGTAGTAATAGTTTCCCCCTTGATTTACCCTAAAAGTATATGTAAAAGCTCCAACATACCTTACAGTGCTTCTAAATAGTGATGCTTAAAATATCTTTTTCTTCCTGTGACTCTTTTTGTTCGATATATCTTTCATAATTGGGAAGGGGTAAGCTTAAACTAAATCCACAAAATTTGGTTAAACCAAGGTTTTTCGTATTCTTTTTCAATTTTCTACTAGGCACATTTTTTTTATATTTATTATTATTATTATTATTTGCCTTTATTCACCTTTTACTTCGAAGGAAAGCCGAATTGTTGTGTAAAATCCTTACGTGGTAAAATGCATAAATTATGAGATTAAATTTCACTTGACATGATTCAAGATCATAAGATTCGTTACCAATAGCTTTAGAGAGACATTTATTCAAAACCACCTTATATAAAATTAGTTTAGCCATGAAATCTATACCGTTTAGGTAATGCTATATCATTGGGGGATCGATATTTTTTTGCTGAAGAAAGGTCTCATTTCTATATACTGACGAACTTTGTTATTCAAAATTTTGGATAGTTACAATTTTTTGGTCCGTTTCTTAGGATTCTGCATCAAAACAATGGAAAAAAAAGTGAATAATTCAAATTTTATTTTGGATTATTCAAATTTTTCATACGATGAGGATGAAATGTGGGGGGATGAAGAGAAAAAGGAAATCCAGGAAAATGCCTTGCCTGGTGCAGTAGAAGATGTGATACGTATACCTGAATTTAGACGTTTTTTATGGTCAATCTTATGTAGAAGATTCTTATTTTTTTCATGGTTTGATAGGTTTGAATCATTTTAAAATGACTCAAAGACTGCCTTCAAAGAGCTAAGCAAAAGTAAATTATTTTTGAAGTGTTGAAATATATTAGGATACACAGTAAAAATATTTGATTTCATTAAAAATTCTAAATACATATAATTGACAAAAAAAAATTATTAGAACACAGTGGAAATTAGAATTTTCAAGCTAATGAAATAAAACGAATCGAATAACATCTTTTAATAAGATAGTATTTACAAGATTGTATGTGATAAGTAAAAACAAAATATTTTAAGTAAATACAAAATTTTTAAAATAAAAGTAACAAAATTAGCGCTACAAAAAGAATTCTGCAAATTACAGCGAACGGTGATATCATGAAACTTTCAAGGTCACCCTCAAATGAGCTTCAGTTACGAACGCTCGTTTATTTGTTTAAAATTCAGTTAAATCAGATCACGAGCAAATTTTCTGTCATGGCACCTAAAACAAAAGATATTCCACTTGGGAAGAGAGAACAAGTCATTTATCTACATCATAGTGGCAAAACGTTTCTAGAAATTCCAAAAGAGTTAAATATTTCAAATTACTCAATTCATAATATTATTAAAACGAAAAATGAAACTGATGTGGTGGATAATAAGCCGACATCAGGGAGACCAAGAAAACTGCCGGTGAGAGAAAGACAGCAACTGTGGTGAAAAATGCTCTGAAAATTGCATCGAGAAGTGTCCAAATGTTGGCCGCAAATATTATATCAGGGAAAACTGCAATATCTCAGACAGTTAGGAATGTTTTGCATGATGCAGAGTAAAAGTAAGACAACCAAGGAAGAAACCATGTATTTCAGAACCTAATAGAAAAAAATGATTACATTTTGCTAAAAAAAAATATAAAAACAAACCATTAGATTTCTAGAAAAATGTCATTTTTTCTGACATAACAAGTTTGAAATTTTCAAACCAAAACAAGGCCTATCAATTGGGGGGGGAGGAAAGATACGCATTAGAACCTCAAATATGTCGATAACTGTGAAACATGGAAGAGGTAACGTTATGATATGGGGCTGTATGGGATACAACGGGAATGGAAATCTGTAAATTTTTGATGAGAAAATGACAACCTTTATATACATTGATATGTAACGCTATATCGTTAAAGGTCAATGCAAGGAAATTAAGGTTGGAGGAGATTTTATCCTCCAACAAGAATAAGATCCTAAGTATACTGCATCAAAACCAAAGAGTGGCTTCTCTATAATGCTCCCTGAAAACCTTTAAGCCGCCGCAGTCCCCAGACCTTTATCAAATCGAGCATTTCGCGCATTTATTGAACTTACAAATAAGACAATGTTCATTAAACAGAAAATTTAGTCTGAAAGATACTTCAGAAAATGCATGGAACACCATATCTCCAAATATGACAAAAGATTTGGTTGAATCGATGCTGTAATTGAAGCCAAAGGATTTCATACGAACCAAAGCCAAAAGATTGCATATTGACTTTTAATTTAAAACTTTAAATATTTTGTTTTATATTTGATACAACATTCATACCAATATGGTTTTCTGTTATTTTTTCAACAAAAATTTCCTTATTTCTTTTTCTTCTGAAACTATCTTTTTTTTATTTTAAGTATTTAATTTGTTACAAAATAAAGTAGTTATATAAAAATGTTGTATAATACAAATTTAGCCAATTTTGTTATTTTATTGCCTTAATAACTAGGAATTTTACATTGTTTTAATACTCATGGTGTCAACACTATATTGAAATATGCATTATTTTGAAAATAAAGCTGATCAGAAAAAATATGATTATTAGAATGACTAATTCATTAAAGATATTGTTCAAAAAAGTGAGCTCTACATCTGGAATATTTTTTTCTTTGAATCATATTTTTTATTTGCTTAAAAGAAAAATAGTAGAAATATCCTGTTATTTGTTTATGGACTTGACTTTTGCAATTATTCATGAAACATTTTTATATCGCAAGAATCTTGATTTGTTAGAACTATATGTTGGCTGTCGTATATTCATGTAAAACAAAAAACTATACACAAATACAAAAAAAAACATGTTGATTTTATCATTATTATTGCTAAAAATATTTTTCATGAAAAACTGGAAATCACGTATTCTTGTTTTTGAACCATATACGCATAAACAAAAATAATCACACTCGTCATAAAAAAAAAAAAATTGAGACAATTTCCCATTATTTGTATTCTTTCATAAATGTTTTCAACTACTATTTGATTTACCGTGAAGAATTTAAGAAGTGAATCAATATGGAAAATAAATAACTTATAGTGAAAAAAGAATTTTAGTTCCAGACGAATTGAATTTACGATCGCTATATGATTGCGATAAAAAGAAGGTGCAATAAATTAGGATTTCCGAAAAACACTTTTGGATGAAATGTGATCTAAATGCACCATTGAGAAGCAAAAATGATATTTTTAAATGATTTGTTTGAAAATACGAAATGGTGCTCAGATAATAAAATATGTGAAGTTTCCGACACTTACCGCGGGAATTTTTTCGAAACTTAATGAAGGTTTCCATGTGCGTTGTGTGTGTGATTGAATATCTGTTTCATTATTTATTGCATTTTAATGTGAAATGAAAATTTAAAAATTCAATTCTTTAACATCGCACATAAGAATCTCTAAGCATTTAGAAAATGCATTTTTAAGAAAAATAAATATTCAATATACCTTCCATAATCTTTTGAATTTTTAAATTTGAAGGTCTGTAAAACTCTTTGTTATTTTCGTAATTACTCAATCTAGACTTTCCTAGTAAATAATAAGTTCACGGTAGCTTAGTTGTCACGGTCGCGGATTTGCAGCCGGCGTTGTTTTTGTCGAGTGGTGGGTTCGAGTCCGATGCTGCTTAACACCTGCCATGTCTTAAGTTAACATGGCATGGACATGGGCTCGAACATGTTAAGTCCTCCTAAAAGCGTGGTTTAGAGAGGGAGGTGTTGTTCTTGTTACTTGAGCGAGGCTAAAAATTATGAGGTTTGTTGCCAATAGCTCTCAAGTTGCTTATACGTGTAACGTTAATAAGCAAACGCAATCAAAAGAAAATAGTAAGTAAATAAAAACCACAGTTTTAAAGGAAAATAAGAATTTGTTTGGAAAGGTATCAAAATGGTTAAAAATTTTATGTTTATAATTATTATTGCGAATTTCATGATACTTTTCTAGGTTTAAAAATAGTTAGCGGGAATGTTTTAATGTTTTTTAACCGAAAAATATTGAATTATACAAGGAGACAGTAAATGTTCTACTCAAATCTCTGGAAAGAGGAAACCTATGCCTTTAATGTTGATTGCAGTCTTCTAGGTCTTGAAAAGGGTGAATTCAAATAACCTGGAAGAAACCTTAGTTTCATTTAGCTCCAATTCACCAATAAGAAACTGTGACATGGTTATCAGGTATATCAACTTAAATGTCTTAAATACCTGTTTTAATGCGTGCTTTCATTTAACGTACTCTTGGAATATTTTATATGTTTATAGCACCATTATTACCGGATTATGTCTTAACTCCTTCGGTGACTGAATGTCTATACCCGATTAAAATTATAGAAATTGAAAATAGTACATCAGGTAATAAAGTTTAATATTAAAAAAAAATAATAATAAAGTTAACTTCTAGAAATATCCATTTAAAATGCCTCGAATATTAAAATGTCTTTAATATGATTCTAATTAAACTACAAACAACCGAATGTGGTTCTCCATTTTACCATTCCTACATTTGAGCATATGAATTTAGAGAACCCTCCTTTTTTTTTTTTTAAAAAAAAAAAATATCAATTTTGGATTGATTGATTGTTTATTAGAATCACACTTAAAATCAACACAAGGCCTATTGGCAACGAACCTCGTAATTTTGAGCCTCGCTCAAGTGATGAGGATGAAAACTGAGTTGCGCCTCCCTCTCCAAACTTCCACACAACGCCATCAAGGGGACTTGGAACCACGATCAGATTTAAGGTGCATCAGCCCAGCTACACGGTGCGCATTTTGCGGCAAAAGGGCTCGAACCCCGGCCGGAGGTTCGCGACCATGACGTTTAGCATTTGTCTGTAACGAAGCTTAATTTTTTTTAAAATTTAATCTGTTATTTATATTTTTTTTAAAACAAAATTAGAGAAAGAAAAAAAATATGATTAAGATGAAAATAATGACAAAAACTTAATATAAATATATAAGATATAAGGATAATATAGTGCAAATAAAATTCACAATGCAACGCACGTATTTCTTAGATTAAAACTCTATCTAAAAACAGATTATCGGGTTTCACTCAGGAAGTGTTTCTATAAGTAATTAAATAGAGTCTCACGAAATTATTTCTCCACAGAATACACAGATAGATTTATAAAGAAAAATTGAAAGATACTCATTGTTCTTCATCCTCTAACTACTTTATATATTATTTCTTTTATACCGCATGGAATTCCCCGTGAAATTTAATACTGACGGAAGAATATGAGTAGCCCGTCCTCAATGTTTTCTGAACGCGTTTATGATGGATGGGCTCCTTAATTCAAAAGGTGGTTTCACTTATCGTTTGATTAATATCCTTTTATCTTTCAAAGGAAACAGAAACATATTTGAAACTTTTTAATATATTTTATGACTTTAGAAGATAGAAAATAACTGCACTATGTTATCAGAAGACAGATTTTGAGACAAATAGAAGTTCACCTATTTTTCTTCAAAAAATAAATCAACGGAAACTAAAATGTACATGAGTTTGAATTGTTTTTAAAAAATAAGATACAATCAAACTTGGATAATTCAATACTGAATAGACCAGAATAAAAAATATTTAAATTATCCAAAAATTTGAATTACATGTTGTCTTAAAGATAAGAGGAATTTTTTTTAAAAAAAAGTTACCTCCTCGATCAAAGTTTTAACAAATATAAGCTTGATTTTTTTTTTTTTATTTTTTTTAATTTACTTGATTTAAATTTCTCATAATTTCTCAAAAGAATTAAAGAGTAAGCTTTAAACAGTTATTGCTTAGCATTATGAGAGTGTTAATATATTTTCCTACAGTCCTTAAGAAACTTTATTTTAAGGCTCCTGTTTTACTCCTCCACACCATTGGGAGGACTTGGGACTTCGTCAGATTTAACGTGCATCAGCCCCGCTACATAGTGTGTCTTTGGTGGCACAAGGGCTCGAACTTCCTGCCGCAAATTTGCGACCATGGCTTACTAGGCTACCTCGACGACCTTAAAAACCGGAAAAGATGTAAACGAATCATTAAAATAGGAATAAAAACATTTTTAAGTCGGAGAAAATAATGTAATTCCTCAGAAACCGTCATTATATTTGCTCTTTCGGATGAACTTTTATACATTCAAATAGATGAAGTAGAATAGATTTGTAAACGGTCGTAAGAGAATTCCATAAGATTAACATTACGTTAACGAAATCAAAATGACCGGTGTACTGGAACTTTAAAACAGAATCATCTACTTTTTTCATTTCATACATGGAAAATAATGCATTATCACAACATGAAAAATAATATCATTATTATATCACTTTCTATCGATTGAATTTAGTTGCTAATTTTCTATTTCTGAACTTAAATATCTCGAAAGTCTGCAAGAAATAAAACTTAAAATATGTTTTTTCCAAACAAATTTTATTTCAGTTTTGTAAATAAGGTTACAGGGTGTGTATTTCATTACGATTACGTTTACTCTGACCTGACTTTTTTTTTTTTTTTTTTTGAATTTCAAACCTGCAATTAATAAGATATTAACTTGACAACTATACCCAAAAATACTACAAAGATTAATGATTTTGTATACCGAAGAATTTCCATAACACCTTACAGGCCTCATTTATTTTAATTTTATTGTCATGATTAATTATATCATCCCTCCCTAGGTGGATCCTAAAAAAATCATGGGAGGAGTGTAATTTTATATGTCATTGCTGGAATATTTATCAATTACAAGCTTTAAGCCCAAAAACAAACAAAAAACACGTTTTATTTCCATTCGGAAGTAACGTGTTCTCTTTCCTTACTTTAAATCCGCCAAAAACGTGCCTTTCTCACACTCTCGGAGATAAAAATCTTCTTGCAGTCCAGACACAATAATAAGTGGGTAAAAATATCTTCTAACTCTATCTTCCTGAGCAATTACATCATAACCAAAATACCATCTTTAATGTCAGGCAATGAAATCATCTCTTCCTATCAGCCTTATCTTCCACACCCAGCGATTAGTACCATCCTCTCTTAACTATTTTAATAATCTAACGGTATAAACGCTGGAAATACCTTGGCGTCACTGTCGTCCCCTCAAAATTAATGACATCGCTAATCCGAGTTGAAAGATTCTCCTCTTTAATCGCCAAGTTGCCTATCTCCGACGGGGATATGGCGATAAGGGCTTGAGTCCTCTCGATTCATTTAAATAGTTACTTCTTTTAAATGGAAGGGATTGTATTTCTGGATGATGACAGTTTTTTTGTTTTGGCCTGAGTGTTTTCTTACCCTCGGCGACAACGCCCGATTTGTTAGCGGAGGCGCCGTTGGCGATGGTTGGAAGTCTTGACTTTTTAACACCTGGCATTATTGCATAGGCGTCGATGGCGATTAACAGTGGCATGTTATAATTTGCTGTGGGTTTTGGCCGTTTCCAGGTGAGCGGAAAATAATGGGAAGTGTGCGTGGGTTTCGGTGAAGTTATTATTGTTTTAGTGTGGTCCTTCTTTTTTGTGATTCCATTTCACACGTAAAAAGGAAACGTCACAAAGGAATTTTGAAACACGTGATAATTACTGAGGACTTTGCAAAAATTTAGAGAAATAGTTGGGACTGAATATAATAAGCACCCCTATTAACTGCTCACAGAGAATAAAAAAGCACTTACGAATGTCTTACGCAGGGGTTGTATAATAACTCCGGACTAGGGATTGCAACACCCGAAAATTGCGAATTTTAGCAACGCATTGTTTTTGGTTATTCTGATTTTTTTTACTGGTGATTCGATAAATGATGCACAACGCTGTAAAATACTTAATAATTTGAATTCTATCGCTTTTCCTTCTTCAGTTAACACTTTAGAACTAAATGACGCTGTATGAATTAAAAATCTTTCCCTATGGAGAAAACGTGACTTACGTAGATTAGAATAGAATTATTGAAGTGTAGTGGATACGTTAGATAAATTGCCTAAATTAGTGATAGAATGATTGGAAGCTATAAACGAAGAAATAGGACTGTATTAACAAGTATAAAAATTTATAGGATATCAGTCAAGAAAGATCGACATATGGTCAGTATCTACTAAAGACTCGATCCCGATTGGTACAGTTGAATACTTAGTTATTATGTTAAACGTTATATTCTGAGGCATATAGGGCATATCTACATATATAGCAAATTAGGGATTGGCTTTTAAATACTCATAGATCTAAAGAAAATAACTTGGCTCTTATTTATGTATGACTTTCTGTTCATTTGAATGTCTTTATTAGTGACTCTTATATACTTAGAATGGAAAGAGAAGGAAATAGTATTAAGTTTTGTAACTTTATTCATGCAACATCTGCTATTACGTTATACATTAAGAAGAAATTTAACTTATTCATCAAAACAAAAAAAAGTAATGAAATAAAAAGAAATTATTCCTTATATTGCGTCGCAAAGAACAGATTTCTCCACTAAAGATGCTAACTTTAAAAAAATATTATTTAATTATTCATTAGAATTAAAGCAAGCGATGTAATATAAAATTGAATATATTTCAAGCTAAATGTAACTATTGCTGAAGTTAAATGAATTTATATATATTTTATTTCAATCCAATGAATAGGCTTAAGGCTCCCGTCTACCCATCATTTTGATTTCGTGAACGTTATGTTAATCCTATGGAATTTTGACTTTAATTCTCACATCTTTATTATTTGAACTATTTGAATGCAATAAAGTGCATTTGAAAGAGCAAAAAATAATCAATGCTTCTGTGGAATTACTTTTTTCCTCTGATTTTTAAAAATATTTTTATCCTTATTTTAATTATTCGTTTTTGAGTTTTCAGGTCTTTAAAGAATATTTTCAAATATTTTTAAAAATTGGAGAACAAAATTTATTCCACAGAAGCATTCATTATTTTTTACTCTTTCAGGTGCACTTTATTGCATTCAAATAGATCAAATAATAAAGATGGGAGAATTAAAGTCGAAATTCCATAGGATTAACATTAAGCTGATGAAATCAAAATGGCGGGGAGACGAGAGTCTTAAGAGAAATTTATTATGACATATTATTGATAAATAAGTTCATTACTGGTGAAAGCAGGCATCAAACATACACACGAAAGCTAAAATTTTGAAAAGTAGTCGGATGAACCATTTTGTTTGTGATTAAAATTGTCACACACGATTATTTGAATAAGTGTGGCTAATGGAACACGACAATTCATCTCTGGCACTCACACACAAAAATGAAAAAAATCATTGAAAAAGAACTGAAATATTTTTAGCAGAAAGTATAAGGGGAAAATATATTCAAATAGCGTACACGATTCTTAAATAATTATAAAGCTAACAAGTGAAGAATCTAAAAAAACTTTTTTTTTTGTGGCGAGAGTGATTTACACAAAAATTAGATCACAGTTAGGAGACCAAAGTGTGAATCAGTAATGTTCCTTACGTGCTTATTTTTTTAAACATCTTGAAAACTAGACTGCTTTTTTAATAATTTATTTTACAATTGAGTGGTTCATTGGAAAAAGGTTGAGTCTAAAAAATATAATTTGAGGTGGTGAGTAGAACAAAGATAATATTCCCTAAATATTTTTCTTTTTCCATTCAATGATGGAAAGAAGACTGCATTATTATTTAAAATATAATATTGTGGAATTGGCTCTCTACAGAGAGAGTACGCAAATATTGATCAAATGAATATCTCACTTTCATTGCCAATACTTTTGGAGTCTTATCCTTTTTCCAATCATCAATTTAGTAGTTTTCATTATAAAAAATTATTCGTGTACATTACCTATAATTTGTTTTTGAAATTGCTGAATTTTATTTGTATTACTTACGTTCAGAAAACAATTTATTTTCATTTACTTTTTTCATAGTATACAAATATAAATATAAATATCATTATATATTCAAGGTTGTAGGGTTTTTCTTAGAATCTTTTACCGTATTACCGTATAAGAAAAAATCGGTAAATTTAGGATCACTACTCTGATTGTTTTTTAAAGGTTTTAGGAGTATCATTATATTATGATAAGAAGGTTGGCAGAGTGAGAGGGAAGAAAGGAAAAAATATAAGGTCTATTAAATTTTCTTTTTAAAGCACTTCTTATCTGCTTTGTACGGTTAGTGTTAGATTATTTGTACAATTTGAGTTAGAATTTCTCGGAAATTGAGGAATAAATATCAGAAGCATTGCCGCAACACAAAAGATGTCTGAGGAGCCCGGAATTCTTCCAAAATGTATACAGATAAAAATTAATTATCTGTCCAATATGTTCAGAAAAGAGTTTGCATTGTACATGAAAAAATGAAGCCGAGTGTTTTAGAAAAAAATATCCTTGGTGTATCATAATTCTTGTATTAACTCCAGAGTAACACGCATACTATTATTGACTGAAAATTGTGTGAAATTATTGAATTCTTCAGAATACTGTTTCCCCCTGCTCATAATTTTTATAATTTTCTTTTCTCCCAATGCATTTTTTGATACTTTATATTTTGAGTTTCGACTATGTTATGAAAAATTAAAGTTATTTTTATTTTGAATATTAATTCTTATCTGCATACAATTTTCATTTAAGTCATCTGAAATTTATTCAATATTAAATTATTCACAAATTAGTTTTCTGATTGAGTCTATGACGTGTATCCACCGCCAGATAAAAAAGAATGATGGATCAAATCGCAAATAATATGGAAAGCAATAAACATCACTTTACAAAACAAATTACATACACATATTTGTTGTATCATTGTGATTTTAGATATAATTGTAACTCCAAGGCTCTAGAACATTCAGTTTTCATTCCACTATCTCTATGAAGAGTTGTTATCTCATTTAGCCAGTGGAATATTTTTTCTTCGCTCCCTAAGTTACAATGTTTGAAGAAAACAAAATGTTTCCAGTATTCGTACTACGCAATAACAATGTTTTTGTCCATTGTTTGAGCAGCTTGAAGACAGCTGTTTTCAAACTATTTTCAACTAAAAGCTTAAGAATTGCTAGTAGAGACAAGTGTACTGTATCCTCACTGGAGAAGTCGGTTAATCTGATGTCTGTTCAAAAGATATCTGCTGTACATTAAAAGTCCGAGGAACTTTTGAGTGTCTCATCAATTTTTAAAATCAATGTTTTTTACGGACTTTTGTTAAATTTTTACTTGGATGTATGGATGTATTATAATGGAATTGATGTACAAAACATCCTAAAGTAGAAGTTGAAGTGCTCCGGCTGCCAAAATTATAGCATAATTTCTATATCAGAGGTTCCAAAAATCCACGCTGCGACGTTTTTACATAAACGCAGTGAAATCATATTTTTTTTCTTTTATTTATGATTAAACGTACTTTTACGAAGGGAGGGTACTGTAGGAAAACCTTAGTTCAAAAAAGGTGCTATGAGTTGAAAAAGTATGAAAGAACTGAGTTAGAAGGTTTGATATTCTCAATCAATATTAGATTCTATTTGAGACAGCCATGAAATAATCATTGCTAACATCACGGAGTTCTCACGCGGTTTGTTGTGGAACTTTTTCCTTTCTTTAAAAAAAAAAAAAATTGGTATTTTATGTATAAAATAAATGTTGTTATGTTGTTCAAAAATATTTTAAAGGTATGCTGAGATTATCTGTCAGAATACTTGGTAGTATCCTAAACTTTAATCTCAAAAACGTTTGCAAAAAAAAATAGTCATAAAAAATTTGCATACTTTTTACATATATATTTCAGAAGAAAAGTGAAATAAAATTTCTTTATTCTAGAAGCTTTGTTTGGTTCCATTATTACATTAAAAAGTTTCTATTCAAAATCCTTTTCTAGAAATAATTGAAAGGAGTCTTCACAAACTATATTCTATATCCTAATAAATTTTAACAAAAGATGAAATTTATAAAACTGAAATTATTTTAATTTTAATATCTGTTCAATTATTATTCCGAAAAGACTGTTCTTCAAACTGTAAAAATTGTTTTATTTGCTACCATAAATTCATTAATTACAAAGTAAAACATTTTCGAAAAATTACTATACGTCTAAAATATATTTTGAAGTATTTTTTTTGGGGGGGATGAATAAAATTTCTTTTACGTTACCATAAAACCATCAAGATTTTATTAAGAACTAAGAAACATACCAACGAATGACAAATAATGAACAACTGGCTGTTTTAAGTTATCCACCAAAGCTATTTTGTTAGAACCCAAGATCTTATCTTTGTTATCGAACAAATTAAAGTTTACCTTATAATGTCATTTTTAAGTTCCTGTTTACAATTTCAGTCAACTTTTATAAATATGACACAGGTCCCCTCAGCATCTAAAATTTGATTAAGTTCAGTAACACACAAAATTTGATAAACACTTAACGATAATTTGATTATCACATCGAAAGAGAATACAGAATCAAAAAGATGCCGTCCTGTTAAACATATCAAGTTATTTTCAAACCCTCTATGATTCAGCATTCAAGGATTTAAGGTTAAGAACCTTTTCCTACCTAAAAAAGAAAGATAAATTGGCCCACCCACACAACAGCACTATAGTATACATTAAAAAGACTTTTACTTCGGTGACAAAACTGATGATGCACCAATGAGTTCGGCGATTTGAACCTCTTCCAAAATGACATCATCCCAAATTGATTAATCCACAAATTTTTTTATTCCATCAATCTCTCTTATACAACCAGGAGGGCGAGAGAGAGAAAAAAGACCAAATTAATTCGAAAGTCTCACCCGCAGGCGGCTCGAGTCGAATCAACAACTACTGTTTACGTTCTCGGAACACACCTGAGGTGCAAGCCCAAATCGCCGAAATCCCTACTTCATCTCTCTGGAAGATGACAAAACGTGCCACCCTCAGCAAATCTCGTCTGCAGATTATTTTAGGTCGACCCCGTGGGCATGCTTCCAGGGGCATAAATCGCAGAATCCACCTGTCAACTCGAATTACGCGGATGGGGAAGTGCTTCCACCCCCGAACACAAAACCCAATTCTCGCGGCGGATGTCTCTGACACTGTTCGTCAGATTCATTCTCTTGCGTTGTTTCCCCAACTTGCGCAATGGCAATTACGAGAGAAGACAGTCGCTTTCTTTATTTCCGTTCAGCTTGATGTTGCGTAGAAAGCAATGGGGAATACTAATAAGGATTAAATTGTTTGGTTTGTTGGTGGACGAATCAGTAAGTCGGACTGATCGCTCAATCAACATGGAATCGCCTTCCTGATCCAATGAGATTCAGTCTTTGTCTTCTCGATGGATTTCCAAGATCTTTGCGACATACAATGCTAAAATTATACATAAGAGATGAATTTGCAAGCTATTTTTTTATTTTTTAACTTTTTTTTTTCAATATTTTACTAACCTTTGACAAATTAGGTTTTCTCTTGTTTATCGAGTCTTGTTTCCTCATATCTATCAATTTTTGAAACAATTATTAATGCAAAAATTTAATTATACTATAAATAAAGATTTGAAATGTAATTAAAAGAATATATAATCGAAACTAAATCAAACACATTTTACTATTCATTCAATATAAATGTATTATTTAGCAAAAATCTTTATTCTTTCTTAACTGTTCTTATAAAAGTTACTATGAATTCTAAGAAAACTCCAAAGGTGAAATCTAGTTCGTAAGATCGATTATACGTTCTTTTTATAAGAAAGTAGACTTTCTCTAATATTAATTTTATGTACTTTTCTAAGATTAAATACAGAAAAGGATACATTACAGACCTTAAAATAAATTATTGAGTAGATAATTGTTAGGATTACATCATTAGATGAATTTAAATTGCACGGGAAAATGAATATCTGATTTGGAAAAGGTAGAAAGTCGCCTAAAAATTGTTAGACCATTAACAGGAAAAAATCTGTAATATGGGTTTTATAAAAGATGTTTTTTAAAATTAAATTATATCATATTTATTAAATACAATTTAAGTTAGGCAAATATAATCCTCAATCAAAAAACAGATTTGTCAATTGCGAAATACAATTAAATTTAATGTAAAAAATATAATTTTATTAACCACATATCTGTGTTTTAGGAACTTGTACATAGTAATTTAATTTGAAATTGAAAGCCCGCATTTTTTATTTTAACGATCGTTGATTAATTTAATAAAACTTTTTTGTTAATAAAATGAATTATATTGCTGCAAAAAGTTTGTTCACAAAAGTAATAATTTAAGGCTGTTCTAATCTAACAAAACCTAAGACTTAGTCTTAATTTTATAACATTATTTTTCCTTGCTAAACTGTGATTTTTTAAAAAAAATCGAATCATTCGAAATTTTCGAAACACATTTCCAAGAATGTTGCCTTCACTTTCAATGCCCTAAATTCGAAATTGTTTTTCACTTCGTCTAAAGTTAACGATACAAATTAAGCCAGGTAATATTATTATTTTATTGATGATATGTTAAAGAGCAATCTGCATGCAAACTTATACGCATAGTAAATCAAAACCAAGTTTATGACAAATTAATTACAATAAACCATGGCACAACCACAGGAAGCAGACCAGAAGTTGAATCCGATTTCGCTTTCTGGAAACACCCAAATTGAATGTAGTTTGTTGTGTGATCCAAATGAGAAGAACGTTTCCTGTTAGGGCCTTTTTTGTCTGAATTCTTTTCTCACATAAAGTAAGCGGCGAGAAAATCAGTAAACCCCTTTTCCTATGGTAGTTGGAATGAAGCCAAAGTACGAAATCGTTGGATACATTCGAATTGAGAAATGGTCGAGAGAAGAGATTTCCATGCCAGAAACCATCAGTCTAGCTTCAGACACCGAGCCTTCCAAGCATTAAGTTCTATAGAGTATATTTAAAATGCATTCCTTTCATATGAGAAGGCTCAGGCTATTTTTTTGCTGCTGAGTTCAATCGATTTGAATGTGTTTCTTTTTTTTTTTTAGGAAATGCTATGTTAACAGAAGAACATAATAATTTAAGTTGGGATTGTTTTGGGGGTGATATTGAGACTAATATATATATATATATATATATATATATAATATTTAACACCAATACTTTAATCAAAGACAAGTTAGGAAGTAGTCTCAATAATTAATAAAATATGTAAGAAATTATTACTGTTCCACTGAGTAAAAAGATGTATATTAGTCCACGAAAACGAGCAGATAAAAATATTGAAAGCAACGAAAATTGAATAAAAATAATTTATATTCAACAATAAAATAAAAATGTATATTGTTAAAATTTGGAATGAAATTGTATTAAGCGAAAAAACAAATTGGCAACTACCGAAATTATCAAAAAAAGATAGAAATATTGAAAAATAAAAAAAAAAAAAATGATGAAAAGCAAAACAATGAACTGTAATATAATTAATGTTGTAATAGGGTTTATACTTTTAGGCTGGGTTATTTTAGAATTATTGGCCAAACTATCCCCATCAACAAAATATACTATTGAAAAAAACTTTATTATGCCCAAGAATTTTAACAGAGAATAAAAACAAAATCAAATTCATTTTTAAAGCATTTATGAAAACGACAACAAAACAAACGCAAAGAAATCCAAACTATCAAAAAATAAGATAACTAATAAAGCCAAAAATATTACTAATAAGAGAAAAGACTCACCAATAGAAGAAAAACTTATATGATCATATCATCACGTTAAAGAATTCATCAAACATGGCGGACAATAGACACGACAAAACTGAATTAACCAAAAATGATAACAGGTAAATTAATTAAAGTAACTGTTAGTTCAGAAACTTTAAAATAGAAATTAAACTCTAGAATAGATTTATTTTCTTACTTGACTAAAACTTGTACAGAAAAATACTGTAAATGAAACACACACGAGAATATACATTAAATACGCAAAGTTAAATTAGCGAGCTAGAATGCCGCTGCTCAATTTCAGACAATTTAAATGAAAAATTCTTGTGGCTGCCAATATGCAAAAAAATAAATTCTCGAAGCAAACAGCCAAAAGTTTAAGGCTCGTATACATCCCAAATTCAATTTTGAATAATAAGTTAGTTACTAATAAGTAACTAAAAGAACCAAAAATATTATTACAAATACAAAATATACTCCAATATAAGAAAAAAATTTCATAGTCATAAGACCATTTGATAAAATCCAGTAAGCATAGGAAGTTAATTACCATCTTTATATGTGAAATCAAAAGGCAATCATACCAATCTACGTCAGAGCTAAATAAAAACCTATGCAAAGTTACAAATAAATTATCGCAAAAATAAAAACTTCTCAGATAATAATTATAATTGAAGAATCAAAAATTAATCTCTTTTGAATAATTTTATAATTAATTTCTTTTTAAAAATTATTAGTTAAATTAATAAAAAGTTATAATTAAAAACTAATCTATTTTATAATTTTAATATTATAAATTTCTTTTTAAAAATTAATAGGATAATCAGCCACAACACAAGAGAAATAGATTGTTAAATTATTTTGAAAATTTAGAGACATATTAACTAATTTAATATTTCTTAGTAAATAATTATATATATGTTCTTATATTAATGCTTGAGTTTAAATTACTGTTAATGAGTGGAACTACATAAAAAGGGAAACAGTAATTATCTCTCTTGTCAAATAGTAACTTTTAAGACAACTTTATTCTAAACTTTAAAATATCATTCACTATTTTTAAATTAACATTTAAAAACTCTGTTTCGTTTGAATTTACATTAGTTTTAGATTTAAATATGATGGGGGGAATTTTTAATCTGATTTGAAATTAATATGAAAAACGATAATATCGTCAATATATCTGAATAAATTAAAAGTGTTATTGTCTTTAAAATTATGTTCGTAGAAATGTAAATATGTGTTAGCAAGGCTGCGTGTGTGCGTGCGTGTATGGTTGCATTGATCATGATTACTCAATTTCTTAAAGATCCATTTACATCAATTACGAGAGAAAGTTGTATTTTTTTGAATTTCATAAATATTGTTTTCACACAATAAATCATTATGTTCGCGGTAGCCTAGTGATCATGGTCACGAACTCGCGGCCGGCGATTTTTTTCGAGTTGCGAGTTTCAGCCTTGATGGCACTGAAGACCCGCCGTATAGCCGGGACTGATGAATGTTAAATCTGTCAAGGCTAGAAGTCCTCCCGTTGGCGTGGGGTGAAAGTTAGGAGAGGGATATCTTTCCGCACGTTGATAAATATCGTTCCGAATCTTTAAGATATCGAAAACGAAATATCGTTCCCCATCTTTTTCTTTCGCATACTCAGGTGTCGTTCTCGTCACTTGACATAGGTTCGAAATTACGAGGTCCGCCACCAATAGCCCTCGTGTTGCTTACAGAGCGACGTTAATAAAACCATTCACTCATTGACGACAATCATTTTTTTTTTTCTATTCCTGTAAATAGATGATGTTACATTGCTAAATACTGTTTTCGAATTCCATACAGCTTAACGAATGTGCAGTTTTTAAGTTCTTTTTTATTACAATGTAAATCATACATATATAAAACTATGACGAAACGCCACATAATATAAATTTTGTAAGACAAAGCATTCTGTACATAAACACTCAATTCCAATATGATTGATTGATCATTCATGAACTTTATCTAGAGGAATTATATAAATGAATTTTTCTCACATTTCACGATCGTTGTTTTTATTCGCAACAAAAGGTTCCATGCATCACATTCGAAATTAAGTGTTACCTCATATCTCATTGACTGATTACTTACAAATTTAATCCTCAAAAAAGCAAGTCCTGGATTTTTATCAAATAAGAGAGAGAGAAATGGAACAAACAACAAGACTGTCTCCACTGCGGAAAATCAATCAGATCGTTGTTGCAGAAACATTCATCAACACGCCAATGTTGAACCGATTACAAGCGTCATTACCTCCGTTTTGTTTTGGCCTGCACCCAAAGAAGCAGAGCGGCAAAGATTTTAAGCTTTGTTAAATGGCTGAAAAGAACATATCGCCCCCATCTTCTTCTTTTTCAAACGTAATTAACGCATCTCTGAGACAAGTGGAATAGAGGACCCGAGAATAGTGGAATGCAGATTAGGTGCATTTATCTTCTTGGCGGGTAACTCTCTTGGAAGTTGTACCAGTCGATGGAATTAAAAAATGAGCTATCGCGAAAGAAGAGTGTTAATTATTGAGGTAATAAAAATTAATGTTTCCTCTGAAAAGAAAAAGGAAGGGTGCTGCGGTTTCGTTTTCGAATAGTGGGGTGTGTTTTGTTATTTAAATCGTATTAAAACTTATGTAAGTTTATAGAAAGTCTTGATTTAACGAGAATCCCGATTTAACGAAACGTTCTCTTTAATAGAACAAAAAAAAAAAAATGAGCTGTGTTTTTGTTTCAAGTTAGTGTTGTACGTAGTTATTTAATTTTTATTAAAAGTAACGCAGTTAATATAATAACTCTATTTAATGAAATATTCTCTTTAAAAGAAGAGTGTGTGAGACGGAGAAATGGAGAGCCGTGGTTTCTCTCTATCGTTTCAAATTAATTTAAATTTATATTAAAATTTAAATAGGTTCAAAGAAATCCTTCCTTTAAATCCTTATTTAACGTAACGTGCCCTTCAAACAAAAGAAAATTGATCCGTAGTTTCGCTTCCAAATTAATGTCGTATTTGGTTAGTTAATTTCGATAAAATTATCACAGATTATAATGAAAAACTTTGATTTGATGATAATTCTTATTTAACGAATTGTTCCCTTTAAAGTAAATAGAAAAAAAAAGACGCTATAATTCCGTTTCAAATTTGTGTTGTGTTTTATTACTATAGCTGACGTAGAAATCCTTGATTTAACAAGAATATATTGTTTCATTTTTCTATGTGTTGTAGTTTCGTTGGAAATTAACAAGCGTATTTTGTTATTTAAATCTTATTCAAATCGATATAGACTTAAAAAATTCTAGATTGTACGATTAAATATTATTTAATCGTCTAATAGTTTGCATTAATTTGTTTCAAATGTATAGCATATTTTGTAATGTTAAGTCTTAAATTCCCAAAATTAAAAAAAATTAAATTTTAGAAAATATGATTTTATTTTCTCATTGCATTATTTTTATTATTGTATTTTAATTAGTCATTATATATCACCAGATTTAATCAAGATTATTTTCAGGAAATTTAAGTTTATAGGTTTATAACTCATCAAAAAAGGAAGAATTTTTTTTTCTTGTTTATTCAATTTTAACTAGAAATATGAATTTAAATTTGTTGCAGAAAATAGGCTTTTTTTTTCGATTACATAAAGCCTGTATCTGCGGGCAGTATATTGCGACTTTTTCAAAAATATCTTCGAGAGATAATTTTAAAGAAATACGAGCTCGAATAACAATTATAAAATAGTTAAGATTTTTTTTTAAAAAAAAAAAATTGAATAATAACATTACTATGCTAGGATAATTTGTGTTTGTTTCTCATAAAATCATTTAAGACAGTAATGGGTATCGTGGGAAGTAAACTTATTATTATTTTTTTAAAAAAAGAGGTACAACACAAATGGATTAGTTAAAAAATGTGTAATATGGATAATATAATAGTCAAAATTTTATTCTTAGTATATGAGCATATACTTAATCATTAAAGTATCCCGTCTCGAAGATTCAGATTTAAATGTGCAGAGTTATTACTCGGAAATTTATCAACAAGGCGAAAGTATAATATAGTTATTAAAATTTTATTCTATTTAAATTCATAGATTTCTAGATTGAATTCTGAATA
The DNA here is from genome assembly GCA_019974015.1 of Nephila pilipes. Classification (NCBI taxonomy): domain Eukaryota; kingdom Metazoa; phylum Arthropoda; class Arachnida; order Araneae; family Nephilidae; genus Nephila; species Nephila pilipes. Next base: position 127,704 of record BMAW01092194.1, on the reverse strand, counting down.
TCATCATAATATGTAATTTAGAGGTAACCGATTCCCTCGCGTTTTTCCATTCAACTAATTTTTTGAGTTACTTTTTGACATTTTTTTGATTGGAGAACCTCGTCTTGTGAATAAACAATGACCGAAATAAATAAGTATTCAACGTTTATAGAAGTGCAGTGAATAAGAGATGATCGTATAGAGAGATTGTGTGTACGTGCTAGAGGAGCTGGAAAGAGATAGAAGGTTAGCGAAACTATAATGCACACATATTGGTACAAGAAAGTTGAGTGACAGAAGAATACTTGATATCTGACTCGGACCCAGTTGATAAATATTGTTCCTAACTCGTATCCATGTCTTACTTTGTTCATTTCAAAGGATAAGTAGCGAAGAGGAGGCGTTGTATGGTAACAGATGTTTTTTTCAGATTTCAGATATTTTGAAAAAAAAAAACACTCGATGATTATCTGAAAACTAAATTTTCATATTTTAACGTATCTGAAAATTACTTTTTTACCAAAAAAAAAATATTTTCCCGAAAATAGGAAGGGAGGGTCTCTAACATAAATAGCATCATAAATGTTAACAACTTACTCAATTCCTCGAAACTCAAATCTTCATAGTTGGAAACACCACAAGCCTCAAGCCGACCCTTGTGACTGTAGTAACCTAAAGGTTACGGTCACGGATGACTTTGCTTTCATTGAGTTGTGGGTTAGAGCTCTGAAGCTACTAAAGACCCGCCGTGTAGTAGGGCTGATGCACTTAAATCTGATCGAGGTCCCAAGTTCTCCCGCTGCAGTGGTTTGGAAGTTTTGAGAGGGAGAAGTCTGCTCAGGTCCGTAGTCATTAACCCTTCATGCTGCTTTTCAGTGCGCCGTTAACAATCAATCGAAGGAAAGTAAGATAATTGCTATCAAAGAATTTCGAATGAGAAGGGATTATGATTTCAACATAGGACACCTTGTTCTATCTGTAGGCTGACTACAAAATTTAAAATGACAGGAAGTTTTGACTTTCAGCCAGGTAAAAGATTAAAAAAAAAGATTAGCCTTCATCTGCCTTGAAAGAGTAACCACAGTTGTCGCGAATTCATCAAATCAATCATCTTTAGCTTTTATCATCAATCTTAGTGGAAACAGTTGCTACACGCGACTACTGTTGCTATATTGTGAAGACGCCGTGTTTCGTGTTACTGTGGGTGATGTATAAAACACAGAGATATTCTTCGAACAAATTCTTCAACGGTGTAAGTATTGTGATGAAGGTATAGTGTGATTATTTCTAGAAATTATATAATCTATATCTAATTTCAGTATTCAGAATTCTTTTTTAAGTATTTCTGATTGCACGTCTTTTTTTTATTATTCCTCTGTGGTGTTTCTGTAACAGCCATCAGGTTATACCAGTTTTAGTTAAAATATCTTAAGGCAGTCTTCTCCAAATGTTAAGGAACACGATCGAAATTTGGAACACATTTCCAAATGAAAAATCCTCCAATTTTCAAGAAAGTTCCAATTTCAAGTCCTATGTTTTTTAACATTGCTCGAAGATAGTCTTAGAGATCTGATGAATTAAAAACAGCGCAAAAAAACTGTTTGTTCTCTTTTTTTCCGTTTGCACTTTTTTTCACGTTTAAAACCCAGTTAAACCTTGTTTAGCGCGCGCATCATGGCCACATCTGACTCTTGCGCCAATAACCTTTACATTCACTCCCTCACTCAGTTCGCACTTGTTTACTTTTTTTTTTTTTTTTTTTATCTGCCAATTAGATGATGATATCTTTTTTTGCATACAAGAAATTACTGACAATTATGTTTTTTTTTTACCATAGCTTTTGAATAAAATGGGTTTTATTTGGATGCTTCCACCTTCCGTTTATTGAAATACATTAATACCCCCCCCCAGGTGATAAAGATGGTAAACTTACGTGATTGGCAGAGTTTCAACATGTATGAGTTGATTCGCCATTCCTCGCCACTTTTAAATAGCCATTCTATGTAACATCGGAAAATTAATTTCAGATTAATTTTGTTGGTGTTTCTAAATGATATGTTGTCTCCCGAAGTGCAATCGCTGTTGATCTCTTTTGGTCGTAAACTCGTTGTTTCGTCGAGTTGTAAGTATACCACTAAAAACACACCGTGTAGCGGGACTAATGCACGTAAAATCTCTCAAGGTTCCTAATCCCTCCATTTGGCTTGACTCTTGTGATGGCCGGGTATGACAGAATAGTCCCACTGTAGCTCATGCATGTCGTAAGAGGCGACTAAAATGGATACCCAGCGTCTGGGGGTATAGCCAGACACCCTACCCTTAAGAATTACATCAGGGGACCTCAGGGACTTGCCTTCTTCTGGTAAGTACGGGCATTATGACCCCGAGGCACCCTAGTGATATATATATAT
>BMAW01092194.1:81135-125304 GCA_019974015.1 Nephila pilipes | reverse complement strand
CCAGACACCCTACCCTTAAGAATTACATCAGGGGACCTCAGGGACTTCCCTCCTCTGGTAAGAACGGGAGGTAAGACCCCGAGGCACCCTAGTGATATATATATATATATATTTCTTTCCCATGGAGTTTACAGTTTTTGGTAAACACGGGTGACACACCCTAACGAACCTTCTCTATTTTCGACCCTCCTTCTTATCAACCAATTTTCTTTTTTTTTTTTTTTTTCCAAATTTTTCACGTCTAGACCACAATTAAATCTTGTTTGGCGCAGCATGGCCACATCTAGCTCTTAAGCCAATAACATTCACATTCACTCACTCACCCCCCTTTGGAATAATGTGGAAATTAGGAAAGGTAGATGTCTACTCAGGTATCATACTTGTCACTTGACGGAGTAAAATTACGAAGCCTGTTCCCGTTGTCAATAGCTCTCGCGTTGCTTCTAAGTACGTCAATAATCAATCAATCAATCTCATATATATATATATATATATATATATATATATATATATATATATATACATATATACAGAACAAATGCAATTTTAATTTGGTTGTTGTTGAGCATTAAAAGTTGATCAAATTTGCAATTAAATTTAATTCTTGAGAATGAGCCTTGCAATATTGCTTGAAAATAATCAGAGATAACATATTTTTTAAATCTTTCTTTTTTCTGAATTTAATTTTAATATTTGAATATTTTAAATTAAGTAATTTAACCGTAAATAAACCTACATTTCTTAGCTGACTCAGTAAATATTATTCGATCTGCTCATTACTAAGAAAATATGAATTCGTAAGTCATTAACAAATCGCTTGAGGGGAGGGGGGAGACATTGATTCCCTTTACTAAAAGCTGAATAACGAAAGAAAGTTTTTGAAAACTGAGCTATGTTGAGATTAAGATTATCAGGTAATCATAATTTGATATATTGCTGCGGAGTATATTTTCTCCGATATATAAGCAAAAGCATTTGTACACAATTATGAATAATAAAGATAATAATATTTTTAGATAATTTGTACACAATTATGAATAATAATAATAAAGGTCACCATTGATTTTCATAAATTATCATAATAGCCATGAAAAATTTATACAGTTTTAAATATTTGTGAACTAATTAGAATAAATTAGACAAAAATAAAAATATTCATTTTCATTTCTCTCTAATTTTAAGAAACATTTCCTTTAAAAAAATTTGCGAATTTATTTTTCGTGAATTTCCCTTTACCCCTATTTTTTTGCCATCAGTAGATGGCAGCAGGGTTACTAATTTCGATTTACTTAAAACTTTTGTTATTGCTATAAATTTCTTGTGTGTAAAGATAATTATTTTTATTTTTTTGAAAATTTTATTCCATGTTTTTAAATATTTTTCATAATTCATAGTGTTGAAGTCATGTTTTTGAATACTTAACGGGCTAACTTTCGAACGAAACGTCGTAAAATTACGATTCTTGCTCCATTGAGTGAGTAAATTTTAAAATTAGCACTGAGAAGCGTCAATTTTGGATTTTTTTTTTTAAATATGAAACTATATTCATGTACTAAACGGACAAATATTTGGTCTCCTTTTTAAAAAAAAATCAGAAAGAAGTTTTAATTTGTGGGATTTTAAACAAATTATCAACTGCATAACATATGAGCAAATTTTTATCCCCCATCTTTGCTTTTGCTTAAGATTTCCTCTTCGCTAAACACAGCTCTGGCTTTTTTCGTCACAGTCTATATGTGTTTGGGATTATTTATCATTCTTTATAGATTCCTTTGAAAATTACTATATTTACCCATTGTTTTGTGTGTATTTCTCATTCTTTATAGATTCCTTTGAAAATTACTATATTTACCCATTGTTTTGTGAGTATTTCTCATTAAAAATCACGCTAAAACATACTCCTTTCAAATTTTGATTGTCATAGGTATGTATTAATTATGTATTTTTGTGAAAGTATTATTACTCATTAAAAATATTTCATACTTGGTAGCTGGATCTGTGCGAAGAAATTTAATGTAATGTACACTATTATTGAATTTTAATTTCTGTTAAACTTAATATTATAATTAATCAATAGTTGCACCTCATTAATTCAATTTAATTATTGTTATTTTATGAAATCCAATTTTTTTTGAAAATTATTATTTTTTATTTATGAAAGCTTCAAACAAGTTTTTAATGAATAAACTGTAGGCCTTACCATTATTGGTTTTTAATTCATATCTTTCACTTTGCTGTTTTATTAACTAAATCAATCTTTTCTTGGAGACTAATTTACGGTTCACTTAAATTTACTAAAAAGATTTCTTCATCAAAAAACGTCATTAAAAAATTATCATTCCATCTGGATTGTTATATTTCTTACTTCATTTTTCAAAGAAACTGGTATACCTGCTAGCAGTTATATAATGTAGAATAATCTGTTAATAGTACTATTTTGCACTTATTTTTAAAGCAATTTTAAATCTATTATTTAAACTTCTATCACGTAAGTTATCTAACAGGTATATTTCAATTAATAATTCGAAATTTAACCTCTTTTTATATGAATTTAATTTTTATTCTCTATTTTTAATTAATAGAGATTAAATTTATATATCTAGCGGGATTTCTGACATTTCATTAATCTAAAAAAAATGCTTAAAAGGGACATCTTGTCAGACATTTATAGTCCGTACAAATTATTACTTTCCAAGTTTCTTCAAAATGAAATCAATTGCGTGAAATGGTCTACGTTTATTTTCTTATTTTAGGTTTTTTTTAACTATTAAGTCGTACTTTTTTCCACCCACAAGTTTTCTTTATATCAGCGAGAAAATTAAGACTTTAAGCTTCATTTTTTTCCCGCGAATAAATATCAACCAAGAATTTTTTTTTTTTTTTTTTTTTTGTAGCTTTTACGATTTAATTATTAAAAAGAGGGGAAATAACTAGTTGTCAAGTTTCATTATATTCAATTAAAGAATAGTCATGCCTGTCCCTGCTGTAAGTGATGTTAGGAGTTTATTATTAATATCACGTACAGACGTATCATATATCCAATTAAAAATGTGTCAAGTACAGGATATAACTACGATATAAAGATACATTTTGTTTACTTCTTAATTTAAAACCTTTGCCCCATGAACATATTCCTGACGGCTAGAAGTCAAATAGAATTACACTAAGCTTTTCCAACTGAATGAACGTCTATATATAAGATAAGAGGCAAGCATATATGAGAAAAGTTGCTTACGAACACTATCCGTATCAGTTACTATTAATAATCAAAGCAATGTTTTGACCCCCAAAGTTTTTGAGTTTTATGCGGTTGTCAAACTGAGTATAGTATTTAATGTTTGACATATCCGAAAACTTTGATATTAATTGTAAAAATAGTGACGTCAGCAGATTATTTCCTTTGAAAAACTGTTAAACTCGAAATATTAACTCTTTATCATGCTTCATAATTTGATAATCAATACTGCCATGTGTAAGTAACATTTCTACTGTGATAATATTGAACATAATTTAATGTACGAAAAATAAATTAACTTTTTTTTAAAAAAAAAATTGGGTATCTATATATATTATATATATAGTTTTTGTGTGAATTAGTTATATCTTAAAATTAATTAATTGTTAAGGTACCATAATACAGATTATATATATTTTTGTAAGAGTATAAAGCCAAACATAATCTATAATTATAAATTATTCATAATTAGATACGATTTTCGGTCGCTAAATTTTTCAACCTTACTTGTCAGCTGATTTTTCTTTCATTCTAAATTCAACTTTTCCACTTTCTTTACCGCCAACTCGATACTTCTTCGACTTTTGCCAATCAACCCTTTCCCCTATTCATCGGCATTTTGTAAATAAGAATACAAACGACTCAACTCGGTCATCCAAGACAGGTTTAACGATCGCAATTTCGGATATTCCCGATCTCGATTCAAAGCTTTTGACATAATCGATACTAAGCCCTCGCGGCGCTTATAGTAAATAGTCCTAGAGAAGAGATGGCGCCAACCAGGTGCTGGAGGACGATCGCGCGACAACCGATATTGCATTACATTCACAAAGTCTGAATGGCAACAGTTCATACATCACTCGATTGATTTGATTGCTCTCTCCGCACAATGAATGGGAAATAAAGTCATTAAAGTGCATACTTACTTTGGAAGGACTTTTGAATTAAGACTCTAATGAAATTTAAGGCACAATACCGATGAAAAGGCAACTGTGTTTCGCTTGATAAGCATGATTTCATAAATATATTAATCTTATTATAGTTATAGAAATAGAGATATGAGCGATTTGATTTATTTTCATAGGTAGTCTCATTTTCAATAGCACTTTTTTAATGACTTTGAATTTTTTTCGATGCAGGAAATTCTATACAACAAGTGTACTGAGGATCTAAAGAACAATTTTATTGTAATTTAGACTATTGTACTTTATTTATAACAACCTTGATTTTTAACACGTCGAAATATATCAGGTCTAAACCAAAAAAAGAGACGATTCACTAATGTACTAATTGATAACATCGCATTTGAAGCAACAGAGGACTATTAGAGACTGGTCTCTTAATTTTCAACATCGGTCAAGTGACGAGGACGACATCTGAGCTGACACCTCACTCTCCAATGGGTCGTGGAAGCAACAAATGAACTTGAGCCAAATTATTCATATTTGTTCATTGAATTCTAAAACACATAATGGTCAAAGTCTTCTTTGCTTTTCATAAGTAATCCATCTGAAAATCTTAATTGAACTTGAAAATAATATAATTATTTATCATTCTCAAATATCGTATAAAATGTCTATAAAATACATAAATAATATAAAATCCTATAATATCCATACTCTTTCATGTGCTTTAATTACTGAAGAAGTTTTTAAACTTCATAACTGATTAGGATTTATATACATGATTCGTAGTTGTGATGCCGAACAAATTTTCTTTGGTATGGAATAAAGTTAGCAGTAAGCACAAGCATTAAATCATTTCTAGAAGTTTAGAGAAACAGCTTAAAATATGACGTATTATATGGAATACGAAATACTTGAGTAAATATTAAATATAAATAGTTCTATAGCAAAATTTTGAATCTAATTGGTTAAATACTTATCCTCGTGTGAAGAAATTTGTAATATAGCTGTATCAACGGCTGAAATTCTAAGGTTTGCACAATTTTCTACAAACTACCGTTTATAGGAATTAAACTTGCTCAGGAGCAAATAATGGATAGTTTTCAACTTTTAAATCTTAATTCATTTCTGTAATAGTGTTAATGTTAATAATTCAAGCATTGTTTTATTCTCAAAGATATTTGCATCTTAAAAATTTCTAAAATGCAAAGCTTTTAAATTTTAAAATTCCCCTAATTAGTGTGCTTTTGGTAAATTTAACGCAATTTTATATATATCTGACTTGATCTTATTTACTTTAAATTGCATGAAAAAATATATCATCGTAAGTTTCCTTGTGTATTGTAACATCGTCGGCAAAATTATTTCGATTATATGTTTGAAGGACATTTGTGAAATCGATTATATGTTTGATTGTGCATGTTTATGAGTATTTTTCGTTTATATTTACAAGAAATTAGAGAGAGAGAGTAAAAAAAAAGGACTAAACCAAATAAAAAAGAGAAAAAAAAACCTGTTCTATTTCGATGAACAGATTTAACTTCTAAAAGATGCTAACTTTTTTAAAAAAATAATTATCAAATTTTTAATTAAATATTAAATTCAAGCAAACGATAAAATATTGAAGTGGACAATTGTATTCTTTCAACATATTTTAAAATTAAAGGAATGATAAAATACTAATATAGTTTATGCTAAAAGTAATTATTTCTACAATAAAATGAAACTATCAAGTATCGTGCTTTTCACACTGTTTTGAAAAGTGGTCGTTTACTAAAACAATAGCTCATATGGTGGCTTATATAATTTGCTTTTTGAACAATTGTTTTTTTTATAAAATTTATATATACTTTGGAAAAGCCGGAAAAGAAAGTTCAATAAAATTTGCGTTTTCGATTGTTGAAGAGACACTTTACTTCGCTAATTAGATGGATTAATATGAGTAATTTAATGAACAAATTGTATTTCACAATAGAATTTTGGAAAAAATCAATATAGTAGCCTCGAAAAATTGAAGAAACTCCTTAGTATTAATTCCACGGTTCCATGAAGCCTTTGTTCTAATAGTAAACTAAACTGATATACCAAGTCCAAAGCAAAATAATAAATTCAATGTATGTATTAGAGTACGACATAATAAATAAAGTAATAATGATACTCAGCTTTTTAAATATAAAATTATTAATTAAAATTATTAATTTCTTTCCTATTTTCAAAAAATAGAAAAACGTTTCAGTTGTCAAGAAATTCAAAAGATTTCGAAAGAAAAATAAAAATTGTTGTGTATTTATACAGTTCAGAAACAACACGTTAAACTATAGTTACTGTATCCATCTTATTTATCAAATAAAATTCATATTTTAATAACATGTACAAAACAAACTTCAAAAAGTAAGCAATTGGCGTGCCCCCCCCCCCCCCTCGGATTCGGAATAAGCATGGCAACCCACACTGTTGAGCTTTCAACTAAAAGTTACCAGATTAAAGCCACTAGATTACTGTTTTCGCCAAAATTGCTGTTACACGTACGCTCGGAATTCTTGAGAATATTACATGTTTCACTAAGAAGTAATATCAGATGTTTCTTTTTTGAAAAAGAGATAACTGGCTGTTCTAAATTTCTTTATATTTAAACTGAAAATAAGCGTGAAAACGTGTAACTATTTTTGTTATTCATTCCCTTCTCCCTACATCTTGAATAATGTTACACTCACCATTTAGTGACATTTCTGTTATTTTTGTCATGTTTACACAGAAATCTTTTTGACAAGGAAACGTTTGTTATGCTTTTCTTTTTAATTACAGTTTCCTTTCATTATGTGTAAATCCTACAATTTACTTTGTATAAGCATCTATTTTTACTTACGAAAAATCATAGAATAGTGGGGGTTTTTTGGCAAGAATATTTATTTGCACAACTTAAATTTGAGATAAATTTCTGAATAATTTCAATAAAATAAATTTCTATTACAATTATTTCGGAAGAATTGTTTTTAGTTTTGTCGGAGTTTGAAGTAGTTCAAAGGTTCTATTTTGTGAACTTGTAACTTTTTTATCTTGATGCAATCAAGTTAATTCAATTTTCTTTTTATAAAGCATTTATATTTATCTTTGTAAATCGATGTTCTGCTGTTCGTAATTTTCTAAATCTTGTAATCAACTTACAATTCACGCACTAGTTGTCTACGAAGCATAAGTTTTAAATTGCACAATTTTTTCAAATAAATAAATAAATGTAACATTAATCTTCTTTTTATCAATTAAAAAAATTCTTAAGAATCAAATTTTATTATTACCCAAATGTAAGCACATGAAACATTTTAACCAAAAATATTACTTAATTGGTAATTATGTTAGTTTGCAAATCTCAATTTCACAATATGTTGATTTAAATTGATATTGATAAGTTTTTACCCTGAAAGGTAAATATTATATTTCAACAAATCGTTCTTCATCAATTCTATTGCATAAATATACCTTTTTCATATATAGATTTCTTATGTGTTGTATAAAATTGCCATTTAATCAAACGGCAATTTTATACAGCACATAAGAAATCTGTAATTTAAAGATTTGATATCACAATGATTTGAACAAATCTAGTTTGATATTTCATTTGCTTTAATTCTACAAATTTCAAAATGTCTGTTTCTTACCAATCTTGTGTGCCTAATATAATTAATTGTTATTTTAACTACTAAAGAGCACAACAATAAATTGGAATATTACAAATAAAATAATTTGATTCCCCGTATCTGATCTCAATAGTAAGCTTTTAAGGGTCATAGCTAATAAAATCAATGTTACATTTGAATTTAAATTAATAAAATAATCTGCATAAAATATAAATATTAAAATACTGTCACAATCTCTTCATTTTAAAAATTCCTTTGAATCAATTTCATTCTGAATGAATTTTGAGATAGAATATTTGTTCAAAACTATTCATTTGGTTTAGCAGTAATTTTGAAAAAAAAAACATTTTTTAATTATAATTACTCGTTTAGAATTTTATTTAATCATTTTCTTTCTTTTATATTTTAATTTTTCTTCTTGATTTCTTAAAAATGTTAATTAAAGATTTTAAGTAAAATCTGCCGAAAGTTTCACCAAAACATAATTTATATTTAACAAAATTAAATAAAACTTCGCAGTTCTTATTAATGCTATACTTATGAACTCTTATAACTAAAAATAAATTTAATCGAGTTAGAAACTGTCTAAGTACAAAAATAATTTACAGTATTTAGATCGCAGAAGAGCTTATACGTGCCAAACTGCTCACAATAATTGTTTCACAAATTCATTTATATCTACATCAAGAGACGAATCCCACGTATCATTTTTATCCCATGCAACCAAGTAATTTACTGAAATATATTAGTGTGTTTTTAAGTAAGTGATGTTTTGATATTTAAAAAAAGAACAAGTGTAGTTTTTTCTATTTTATTTTTATGAGAAATCATGTACTTTTATCCATTATTCGATATAATCATCTTCATTATTAAAACACGTAAGTATCATACAACCAGCTTCTGTATTCCATTCTCACAGAAATCTGCCACCTGATGGGTTGACCACTACAGCGTGGCCGTTTTGATGCCATCATTCCTTAGCATTGATCGTCTTAATTCTTTTTTAAATAAAAGAACGAGTGGCAGTCACTGGGCGCCAGATCAGCCTATAGTAAGTGGGGTAGGGGATCATATTATTTCCAGCCATATGATTCGATGAGATCTCAGATTCGACGAGCCTCGTGTGGACGATCATTGTCATGTAACAAAACAATTCCTTCACTGCGCATGCCATGTCGTGGTTTTGGAATGCACGTTGAAGTTTAGTTTTTGTGTTTCAATATGTTTCGGAATTTATTGTGACACTTCCTAGGCAAAAAATCCTGAAGCAACTCTCCAAGCCGAACCTAAAACACTGCGCACGGATTTTGCATGCTGTAATTGTTTGCTTGATCTTCACTTTTTTGGGTGATGTTGCACATCTTTATTGCCATCATTAACTGCTTTCCTCCATTTTTTTACCATTTCATCGCTCACGGTTTTTCTCTATGCACTTCACTAATCTGCTGACGATTTTTGCCGGCTTTCACGCCTTTTACATGCAGGAAACGAATTACGGTGCATATTTCGCAATCGGCTGCAATTTGAATTATGTGAGGTATTTTAAATGCGCGCTAACGTGGGAAGATCAGAGTAATGCTGCAGTGATCACATTTAAAATCAGTATTTACTTAAAAAACACGCCTAATAGTTTACCGTGTTTTGAAATTCAAAATTTGGTATATCAGAATCCTTAAAAAAGCCCAATTACTTCATACAAATTGCTCTTTTTCCCTTAGTCCAAGCTTGTAACTTTCTTTTGCTCTCGGTATTTCTTATTTATCTCTGCTGCATCCGTATACTTAACAGCGACTATATATATATATATATATATACTCTCTCAAAAGTATACTCTTTAACCCTAGAGAATACATATTTCTCCTGAACTGTTACTAGATTCTCCTTAGTCCCGAGTCCGGCTTAACAACTTTTACTATATTTTAACTGGTCTTGGCAATAGATGGTAGACATAAAAAAGGTATTTTATGACTTTTACGACTGCAGTAGGGTTAAGGAAGAAGAAAAAAAAATGATCTTCTATGAGAAAAACGGTCCAGTAAGCAATAAAAATGAAGTAAGGATTTTCGGCACAGAAAGTGTATGTCGTTTGCGAGGCAAAGTGGATCAAGTCCATCCTGTTGGTGTCTCTCTGGTGATAAAAGATTTCGTTTTCAATTCATGAGATTTTAATACTAAATAAAATTCTTATACAAAGATGAGAAATCTATTAAAATGTCGTTTTATGCGCGTACTAAAATATTCAGTAGCGAGATTGAGATTTTATGGATTGTGTAACTATAGTTTAATTGGTTGAGTTGCGTTTAGTTCAATTATCGAAGAGAAATGGTGATGTTTTAATATAAAAAGAGAAGAATAAAATGTCTCGATTTAAGTTTCTGTTTTTATTGTTAAGTAAAAAAATGACTAAATAAATGTGCGTAAATATAATTGGTAAAATATGTTAAGATATCAATCTTTTTTTTTTTTTTTTGAAGTTTTTATTTAATTAGTTTTAAAGATATTTCATATGGAAAAAAAAACAGTTTTGACTTATAAGTAGAAACTAAAGTTTCTTACACTGAAAAACTAACAGTGTAGAAATAAATATGTAATATAATATATAGTACATTATGTAAATTTGTTAAATTAAGAATTTTATTTTTCGTAAAATTGTGATGGATTTATTTTATTATTTAACTTTATAGCCATCTTAAAATCTAATCAAATAATTAATAAGTTCAAAACTCCAATTAATGATACTTAAGATAAAGGCAACTCAGTTTATTATCTAACAAGGAATTTCAAGATCTCTCTCCATCTCTCTCGAATCCCTCTTAATTTGATTCATACTAAATTATATCTTTATAATAAAGTCTTGGCTCACCAAATCCCTCTTTCTGATTCATACACTTCTAGTTTATAACAGACTCATCTGTTATTACTCCAACTAAGAGTCGCTTCAATGCAAGCGATTAATTACGTTGATTCAATTCTAATTACAGACCTCTATCAGCTTGTCGTTATTATCTCTCTCCCTTCTCTTTTAATTCTATTTCACTTATATATCACCATGCTTAATTTAATTCATTACATTTCCTATCTTCGTGTCACTTTCCTATATTCATGAAACTATCCTTCTTCATGTAACTTTCTTGTCTTCATATTTCGTTTAGGTTGGTAAGGAGCGATAATTATAAGCAATTCAAATCCCCCAAACGTCCAAGAGGTTAGTGAAGAGAAAACCACGAATAACCCAAAGTCACAAATTTATTACAAGTCTGCTTTTATTACCGATAATCCAATCAAGCAAGTTTTTTTTTTATCATTTTTATTTGTATTACAGAATTTGGTGGAAAATAAAATAAAAAGAAACTTCAACTCAGGAATGGTATTATTATCAGGGAATAAAATATCTTTGTTATATGTAGTTAAATATGTTGAAAAAAAATCTTTTCCTTAAAATTTAGATTTCATTTAAATGAAATCATAAAAATAAAAATAAATAATGTTAAATAAAATCGTATTAAATCATCATGTCATTAATAAATACACTAGTGTGTAAGAAATTATAAATGGATGTATTATATATATATATATATATTTGATTTTGAAAAATCGCCAAACATTTTATACTATCATTCTATTATTTTGAATTAAACTGTGGGCAACACTATTAATTAAATTACACGTTCTCTATTCCGAAAATTTATTTTTGTTTCGCACTTTCATTTTTCTTTGAGAAAATTAAATTTTCAATTGGACATTATAAAAACAAATTTGCTGGATATATATCTTAAAATTTGAATCGTAATATTAATGTTGGGGGAAAAATAATCATTTTATATATTTCATATACCTTATAATAATGCATTTCTGTGAGAAACTTCGAAATGTTTTGTTGATCTTCATAAGAAAAAAAAAAATCTGACCTTCCACGAAAACTGATCCCCAAACGCTCTTATTTATATAAATCCGCTCGCATCAGGAACAAAATAATCAAAAGATGTCAACAGGAAATGAAACTGCCGTCATCAAGACATGGCGGTCGCCGTATCTAATGATGCTAGCTCTGAAAATGATGATCTACCAGTTTTCTACATTTTTTGCTTGTTTTGATATCCCAGATATATATTTAATTACCTCGCAGTGATCCCTAAATAACTATAATTATTTCTATTTTCTATGATTCATATCCAGAATTACATAACTGGACGTTCAAAAGGTGAGGTATGCTTCATTTAACATGAAATACAAAGTCGTAAACAATATGTTGAAAAAGAATACGCGATTTTAAACTGTCATTTTTTTTCCTCTTCGTTCCTTTTTTTAATTCATTTTTATTTTATTTTCCCCGTGCTTTATCAGATATTATTATATTAACTTTTATTTATTTATTTGCAAATTTGATTACTGCCATCTTCTAAATATCCCTGCTTTATTTTTATCCTCATTTTTTTCTTCTCACTCTCTCCTAAGGGTCGAATAATAAGCTAATAACTGTTGCAATAATTAATGCAATTTACAAAAAAAGCAGAAAATTTTTAAATATGCTTCAAAGGTGTCTGAAAACAACACTAAACCCAAAGAAATAATAACTGTTACAGAGTATAACAGTTGCATTCTACTCAGCAGTTTGACAGCTTAATTAATCATAGTATTTTTTATATGTTTATGAAAAGAAACAGTGGGGAAAAGAATTTAATTTTCAATTAACTCTTCAATTTTCATTATTCAATAAATATATTTTAATACTAAAGAAGTTATAAAACTTGCGTACAAATTCTCAAAAACTAAGAAAAAATAGGCCAGTTGTTTTTGTGTTAAAAAACAACTGTTTAAAAAACGAAAAATTTTAGAAGACGATAAAAAATGTCCTACCACATATCTTCATCTGAACGAAATGATGAGAACCAGTGTGTAAGTAAGCTATGTCTGGGACGATTCAGATAAAAAATTACATATCATCGAAAAAAATGTCTTGATACTGCATATTACTTACAAATCTGTTGATCTTTAAAATTCTGTGTTACAAATCTCAGCTCTATAGCCTTAAAAGCATTGAATATGATTGATTGTAGTAAATTATTTTATTACTTTTGTACTTTTATTATTTTTGTACTTTTTAGGAAAATTTCTGATATAAAGGGAAAATTAAGTTAATGTTTAATACTGAATTACTTATTTTTACATGAATTGAGCTGTATATGTATATGTAAAGATGACAAATGATGAGGAAAATATATGTTTAAATTATATTTTTTGACTCTTTAAGTTCGTTATGGAATATTTGCCTTAATATTTTTTTAAAAAAAATACCAAGAAATTAATAAAGTATTTTAGAAAATGTTCAACTCGTTATTTTCATTTATTCGAAAATTAAGTTTTTACTGTTATGAACTCAGTTTTAGGCTAACTCAGTACAAATCAATTTTTGAATGTACTAATTCAAATAGCTGTCTAAAATGAAATTTTATAAAATGACACATACTGAAGAAAGAACAGTATTAATGAATCGAAACAATTATTTAATAAAAACCCTTTTTTTCCATTTTAGAAGTTGTTAAATTTCTATTGTTAATATATTAAACTGAAATGCATCTTAATCCCTATAATTAAATATTAATTTATATATTATTTTAAAAAAAGACGTTAAAAAGATTTGTTGTTAATGTGATAATTCTCTTTTTTGAAAATACTGCTGTAAATTATTAAATTATTCAATCTGCAGAGTTTTGCTTTATAATAAATTAGGAATTTGCTTCAAAATAGGTTTTTTATAAGGCTATCTAGAAAAAAAAATGGTTTTCATGAAACTATCACCTGCAAATGTTATTAATTAAGAGGTATATTTAATCATTAAGATAACTAAGATCGTAATTAACTTTCTAATATTATATTTAAATCGTAAAAAACTTTATAAATCGGTATTTCCTGTTATAATAAATATTGATGTTGATGTGAACGAATTGAATTAACTTTTCATATAAATTTATATTAAACTTAATTTAACTATTTAAATTTTCAGGTTTCTTGGGGAAGGCCAACTTTATAATTATGTTAGAAAATCGAAAAGCATTAAGTGCTAATGAAAATAATACACATTTATTCAAGAAAGTACGATTTTTTGAAATTTTTCACTACCTATTTAAACTAAAGCGAGATTAATATAATGTATCTATTGTTATTACAAGTTTAAGAAGGCTAAAACTATTAAAAATATCTGCGTTAGTGTTGATTGAAACACAGGTTAAGAATGATGTATAATTGAAATAGAAATAATTTTTAATAAAATTACCTACATATCAATAAATA
Organism: Nephila pilipes; assembly: GCA_019974015.1. Classification (NCBI taxonomy): domain Eukaryota; kingdom Metazoa; phylum Arthropoda; class Arachnida; order Araneae; family Nephilidae; genus Nephila; species Nephila pilipes. The sequence goes on along the minus strand of BMAW01092194.1, from coordinate 111,238 downwards.
TTGTTACTTGGAATGACAGTGTTTTTTACATTCCCGATATCTGAAATTTAAATGAAGCGACTAAGCTAAAGAAATAGTTGCATGACAAAAAGGTATATATATCGCGCATTTTGAGCTACAAAAAATGTTTAAATTTGAATTGAACAATTAAAAACAACATCGTAAAGTTTATGTGATGTTTTTTTTTTATTTCGTTCTCTAAAAATCATTGATTATAGAGAATCATATGCATAAATATATTTGGAATTTATTTATTCGTATACATGGCGTTCTCCATAACCTTTTACGAAATAAAAATTCTAATAATCGAATAATTTCTTGATTACACAGATTAATTAATTCCAATTGAAAGAACAAAGATATTTTAGATACAATTCAAGGATTTTAGACTAGTTGGAGTTTTAAAGTATTTGAGCTTAGCTTACAACCTGACGTTATTTTGTCTATACATCTCCTTCTCACTTGCAAGTCTCTCATACAACATAATATATATTTTGGTGAGCGGCCAGCAGCTTGACAGCTGAACATTCAGTATAAATAAATAAATATCTTTACTTATAACATACATAAACGAAATGATACTGTCGTTTTGTGCAATAAACACCATTCAAAATGTTAACATTTCATTTCTCTTTTTATAAAATAATTCCAATTCAGTCATCCTTGTGATTTATTCAGGATATACGCATAATTAATTTAATTAGTATCATCTCGCAAAGGATTCTATCATCCAAATAACTGGAAATTTTTGTGAATGAAAGGAATTTCCAGAATTAATTCTGTATATCAATATTTGACCGCAATGAATATTTATGCTGAGAAATATAACTGAATAACTTTTTTATTGAGCGGAGTAAAATATACTTTGAGAATTAATATATTTATAGATTCTTTTTTAACTATAGCAAAAACCTTATTTTATAAAGAAATTTATAAAAAAAATTTCAGTAAAGAATGTCTTCAGTTATTTGTATAATGTACAAAAAAGGAACTTTGTGACGCTTTATTCAAGTGACTAATCAAATCACACACACTTAACGCATCATTCATAAGATATCTAATTTTTTGCTGCATCCGTCATTGTCTATTCGAATTCTAAAAAAAAAGGTACATTCATTTCTCGGGGAAACTACACTTCTGAAAAAAGTTATTCTCCTACAAAGAGACATTTTATTTCTTTTCTTCAGTCGTCTTTCATTCTCGAGTTGAATGTAGCAATCAGAACCTATCCTTTCTCTATTTACAAATATTCAATCCTGTTATTCACATTGTAATTAGCATGAGAATTAAACAACATTGAATAGTGTGAATTTTTTTTTTCAAATTTTGGGAGACGCATTTGATATCGTAGATCATAGTAAGGCAATGTGAAAGATAAATCTTATTCTTTCTCTTTTTTTTCAATAGTAGTTGAATAAGAAGTGATTGATCATGAAAGCGACCCAATAAAGCTCTGCAGCTCCTAGTTTTCTTCTTGGTGAAAAATTTACATAAGCTCTTTTATAAGAAGTATTACGGTTAATAGAATAGGAATAAAAAGAATATAAATATATATATATATATATATATATATATATAATTATTTATTTATTATTTCAGTAAGAATTTGAAAACATATATTAAATTTCTACGAAAATAATAATTCATGACAGGCGTCATACTATTTAATTTCTTATTTATAACGCAGACGATATTTTTTTTAACCAATTTTAGTACATTTGTGAATATTTGAATATTATGCAGACGATTTTTGTGGAAAATGAATAACATTGCATTGTTTGTAATTAATTTCTCGTAGAATTGCAACAAAAAGATTTTGTTAAAATATTATATTTATTTTAGTTGTTCCAAAAGTTGAATAAAGTGATGCAGTATTAAAGTTAGCTTTAGCTTTTGGTTATTTGTACCAGTACCGAAAACAATGAAGGCATTTTATAAAACGATTAAACTAAAATAATGAAGCTCTGGAATTATTTTAGTTAAACTTTGAATAAAAAAAAATAACATAAATTCCAGCTTTTATCAAGTCATTACTAATTGTTCGTAGCCAAATAAATAAATAACAAATTGATAACTTTTATGGAGTTGGAAAAATACATCATATTTAATCTATTGCCAACATACTCGTATTAATTGAAATGGAATGAATAATTCTATAAAATATATGACTCTCTAAAACGACTAAAATATGTTATAAACTTTAACTCTTTTCCATCTGATTAGATAATAAATTTACTTTTTCTCTTATTTGTTGTAATGGTAAGATTATTTTCTTTTCTGTTCTTTGAACGAAGATAATTGAAAACAAACGGTGTAACATTTAAATTAATCACAAAGATATTCTGTATTTGCATTATTTGAGTTTGGTAACATTTATTGGATAATCGTGTTATAAATCACTTCACTACACAAAATCGATTCTATAATTCTAGATTCCAAAGTATATGTCATAAATACAAAAGTAAGTGAAAATTCCAAATCGGGCGTGCATATCGTGCGTCGCGTGCATTGAATAAAATGATTCGATTTTAAAGATGATAAATAGTTTCAAATATTCGTTTAACTTGAATAAACTTTACAAAGGTTGTTTAATGAATTGATGGATATTAAAGACTGGGTTAGAATGAAGTACCAAAGAATTGGGTTGGCATTTTTTGGTTCGATTACGATTTTAGTCCATACCAAACATGTCCCCTTCCCTAACTCTTATTATATTAGTTTTTTAGTAACCCTGTAAAGTGGCTATTTTTCAACCTTTTCTTAACTAACATCTGTGGTTACTTTCTGATTTTATACTTAGATTTCCAACTCCTTTCCAATCAAATGAAACTCGATCACGCAAATTAGGTAAGGTAAGAAATATAATGAATTTATTTGAAGATAGTGATGCAAAAGCTAAATTGAATTGAAAGTGAGAGTGGATAGTTGATATCGAGTAGTTGATAAATACTTGTACGTTAGATGATTTACAATCGTTGATCTTCTGTGATTGAATTCGGTTAGAAGTGATTCCTGATTAGAATAAGCGGTAAACGGCGTTCGAACTTTCAGTATTTGAGAAATGGCTCATTTGGCACGAGGGAGTTGGAAAGTTAGAGATTTATTGTTTAATTTTCTAAGCTAATATTCGAGCACATTGAGGAAATGTAAATGCAGAAGGAAAGCGTTAATTAAAATAATTATCAAAAAAGTAATTTAGTCGCTTTCTCAAATCTCTTTAAGAAATTGCGAACTTATTGTAGTATCAGTTCTATTTCAGTTATTGGGGATGTCAACCGAAATGAAATATGAAGGGACATTACAATCCTTAAAAGAGTTTGGCAATCTATTTTAAAAGTCGCCAAAAAATTACAAAAATCACCAACTTGCACTCTATACGGCTTTGTAATCGAAGCTTGTTGTAAGCAACAAAAAAAAATTATTTCAGGTATTTGTTGAAATAAAAATATTACCGATATAAAGAGAAAATAATAAAATTTTTACAGTGATTATTTTCAAGTTTGTATTTTTTACGTACTTGTATTAATTTTCATCATTTTTCATAAACTGAAATATCGGTTCCTTACAAAACTAACTTTATATTTTTAATGAATCACTTATCATTACGGGTCGATGTAAAAGAAATAGGCCCTTCGGAACGATTTGTAGATATTCAAATATTGCTGTTATATATATATACATGTAACGATTTAGAAAATTTTAATTAATTTGATATAATGAGTCGAAGCCAAATTCTAACTAAATTGTTTATTCCACATTATTGTTGAGAGAGCGGTCATAGCGTTACGGCTGCAGATACAGCTCCGGCGTTTCAAGAGCTCGGAAGAGAGCAGATTTTACAATATTTTTTTTAATTGATCAACAGCGCAGTATCAGCCAGCACGACCAAAGCGAAAAGAAAGAGAATTTTTCTATGCGTTTCATTATATCCCGAGGATTTTTTCTTTAGCTCACAGGGTCTAGGTGAAGGGATTCTTAGGGACTTTAGCTGCAGACAGATTATCTAGTAGGGATTATTCCTACTACTTCGAAGCGTGGGATCAGCTGACATGGCAGATTTTAAGAGAGTGTGAGTGCATAAATTAAAGTAAAAAGGAATGATATGAAGAAATAAGAATGGACACTTTACTTTTGAGTGAGAGAAAGAAAAAAATTTAGGAAATTAAATTTTTATTCAGCAAAACTATTACAAATTAAAGTTAAATCGTTACATACAATATACACACACACAACACACACGCGAGCGCGTGTGTGTGTGTCTTACGTGTCATACATGATTATTTTTGTTTTGAGTGTGTTTTGCATACTATACTTCATTTTAGTGTAGCTGTTTCTAGTGTAAAATAAGAATTACAATGTAATAAGACATAAATGGTTTGTTGCTGAATTTCTGATCCAATAATTTCGGCATATTGAACAAGCGATGCTAACGGCGTAATTTTGATTTGGTAAAATGAATTGCAAAAACATTTGACTTAACTCTGTTACTACTGTCGGATGTCTGTTTGCTTCAGATGTTATAGTTTTTAGATATTAAAAATATTTTTCAACTTTGTTTATAGATATTTTTATAAGTAAACCTGCCTGGGACAAGTTTAAAAAGTAATTTTCTTATGATAAATTAGTTATTAATACATACTTTTGTGAAAAGTTATTTCTTTTTCTCTATAGTTAATGTTTTATTTTGATGTGCCACATTAAAGCTGTGAAGGAAAGAAATATTTAATGACAAACAAATTTTCACTTCATTTTAAACTGAAAAAAGAAATGGTATTTTTTTGTTAGTGTTATTCTTTTCTATCAATGATATATTAAACGCACAGAAAATCTTTACCTTTCTTTTCAAAAATATTTCGCAAACATTCAAATACCCCCTCTTCCTGGTTCTTATCATTTTTAAAATGAAAAAGATAGATTCGGGTACAGAACTAACATCATGAACTGCGAAAAGAAGGAAAACAAACATTAAAAGCAACCTTATAAAAAGAAAGTTGCTAAAATAAAACCACGACTCGGATTTCAAATTTTTATATTTATTCTTTTCCCACACTCACAAACAAAAAAAAAAAAAAAAAAAAAAAAAAAACTTTCCGATATTGGTAGAAAGCAACGAAATCTGGTGAAAACAGTTTATTTTTTAGCTCGGGAAAACGCACAAGAGAAGGTGAACGACACTTTTCAAATAACTGCAAAACATGGATTCTAGCCAAGGCGACAACGAAAGATCTTTTGAAAACCGAACATCCCGATATGTGTATGGAATAAACATATAAATATATACATATATATATATATATATATACATTTTTTAATTCCATTTTAATTTTTTCTTCTTCTCCCTTTCAACCAGTTTATCTCACGGCGAATTTGTCACTGTCAAAAGATACGGGTCTCACTTGTGCAGAAATTGAAAGGGAGTGCGAAGGCCTCTTTTATTATTTTTTACGCGTTTTCAATCCAATCTCTGTTTTTGCTGTGTTGCAGAATACCAAATTAAAAAGGCTGGACCTACAGCAGAGCGTTTTTCTGCAGTCCGGCGTTAATCATACGTGACGCGGGATCGAATTAATTGCTTAGCTTCAAACTTGTGTCATATCCATCGACAGGATTTAACTGAGGGAAGCTTGGAGGGTAATATATTTTGAGAATAATGTCATTGCCAGTTATTACTGATGTGTGTGGTAATAACACCGTATGACAAATTCTTGCATCCGCAAGAGTTGCTGGCAGGGTGTTGTCAAGAGATATGAACTCGGCTTTTGGCGGATGGCATTTGAGCTGTTTACCGTGCCAAAAATGATAGGAGTATAAATCATTGCGGAATATCTATGAATTTTCTCTCCTGGAATTTGTATAGCGTGTGTGCATATTTTTATAGATATTGTCCAATCCCCATTTTTCTTAGCCAGCACTGAATCATGTGTTTCGGGAGGGGGGGGATGATTAATAGTAGCTATTGTGATATCGCATTTAATAAATCAAAAGTATGGTGTTACCTGTGAACGTCGGTGATTAATATCTCTAAACTTATTAAATATTCAGTATTTCAGATTGAAATTTAAATATTGCGTGTATAATAAATTGGATCAGATGTAATTGAAATTCTTCATTGAAAATGGTCCGATGTAAGTTTCTGTTCTAACTTCCAGAAAAATTATGTATTGCTATTTTAAATTTGTGCTATCTCTCTTGAAATTGCTTCGAGTGGCATTTTACAGAAATCGAGTGGGTTATTATGATTGAATGCGAGGTAGGTTCAAAAAGTACCCGTGTTCGGAATGGGAAATTGGAATGGAGTAACTCATTGTAACATTGTAAACTGATAGTTCACCAGTTTCCAAGAAAACTACGAGTTTTAGGCCTTCACCTCACAAACACTAGTCATCATAGTTTTTCCGTTCGTTGAGACTATCTTCGCCTTCTTTGGACTAGATTCATCGGTTGATTCTTGGTAGATTCACCATCAATCTATTGTTTGATGGTTGCTTGGTTTCCAGTGCACAATGATAAATCCAGATCTCGTCGACTTTGACAACTCGTTGCGGCGCCAATTGTTTTGGCACTGTTTAACAAAGGGCTATACATAATGGTCACACCAACTTGCTTTAGCAACGAGATTTCTAGTTAAAAACAATGTACTTTTTGAACCACTCTTGTCAATATTCTGTGAAAGTGATATATATTCAATTATATTAGTATCATATGCATGAAACTAATAGCAATTGATATAAAATGAAAATATTAAATATATATCAAATTCATATTTTTATATTTATTTAATCAGCGTTCGAGAATATAATGTCCGCAATTTTTAAACTATATCTGTAATTGCACTATTGATTATATTCATGATTTGACTTAACTTCACGGAGTCCTTTTTGTGGGAAACTGACCTGCATTTGTGTGATGTTAAAATCCAAAGATTATATTCGATATCCACGCAACCACTCGATTACGAAGATATAGTAACCAAACACACGCCATTCACCCATCGTACTACTTTATAAGTTGGATTTTTTATATTCATAATTTCTCCCATTCACTGAGTATGAGTGAACGTTTCCATTCATTCATTTTATAAACAATACTTGTTTATCGAAATATGCTCTCATCTTTATTCACTGCTGGAAAACCTTTTCCCTGTGATTTCTCCAATAATGAAACTCTAAATCAAATAAAATTGAAAAAACAAATCCTCAAATATTCATGGATACAAATTTGGCACATTTAAAGAAATATAAAGTTATCTTGAATTCTTATTTCTTTTTATGAAAATTTTAGGGCATTTAGAAGTGAATTTGGTTATTGCTTCGAATTTAATTTGGAAGTCAAATCTAAGGGATTAATTCGTTTATTAAGAAGGTATTTTGTTTAAAATTACTTTTGAAATGTTAGATTGATATTTTTTTAGTTTAAAAAGTTCTTTACTATATATTAAGTCCTATATATATATACACAAAGTGTAGCATTATTCGGAAGAATTTTAGCAATAAATTTTTTCGTATCTCGGTAATATTATGAAATTCATTCCTATAAGGTTTTGTTACAGCATAATGTTTAGGTTAATATCTTCTGAGTGTTATATCGTACGGGTAATCTACATCATGTAAGACTGGTCTCAGTTTTGACATTATTCTTACAATTTTTGTGAACAAAAAACCTTGATATCATTTTTTGTACCAATGAACTTAACGGAAACTATAAAAGCCCCAGTTCTGCTTCCTTCGAAAACCACTTACAATCCATCAGAGAATTTCTCAACAATTTAAACAACAAATATATTTTAAGTATATCACCTTTCGAAATTCTACACCGTAATAATACAAAAATTAACTCCCACCTAATGAGATAAATTGAAGACGAAACCAGGGAAGGAAAAAAATTATTCTATTCTATCCGATCCATCCACAATACGTCCCCTACGCGATCCTCCCCCGCCACCGACAATCGAACCATAAATCTTTCGAGTGTGGATAGACAGAATAAATAATAAGGTTCTCATCGTGCTAGCAGTGTCGGGAAGTTATAAACGACACGCGAGATAGCCGACTACAGTTGGAAGAGTTCAATACCACGAGGTCTTGTTGATGAATGGTCTATCTTCTGACTTTTAGCGCTTCCGCCCTCTGCAAGAAGCCCATTCCTTCAACCTAAAGATATCCAATTACCCTTATTAATAGACTAAAAAAGACGTCTCCACGTACTAAGTGCTTTACTTCATCAGTTGCGGACTCTTCGACAGTGTTCCGTAGTATAAAGTATTATGGAATTTATGGTCTGGGAACTAATTAGCTAATATCATCGGTTTGTGTGAATATAATTGTCGATTTTATGGACAGAAAACTGAATTCTTACATTGAAATTTTTTGGAAAAGTAATAGAATTCACGGAAGAGTTACCGAATTCTCTCTCTTTCTCTGCTTATAATTGAAGTATCTTGTTAGTTGCATTTACGAGTAAACATAAATATATTTCCCTAAATATTGCCTTATTATAACCATGTTTAAACCTTTTCCTTAGAGTTTCCTTTTCATTGAACGTGTCCATGCCTGTTTCAACCCAACTAACACAGCCTATAAATCTCGTAATATTAAATCACGATCAGATGACAAGGTCAATTCCTAAGATGGAACTCCATCCTCTACATTCCTGTTGCACTTCGCCAACATGAGGATTTTGAGCTCCATCAGATTTAGGGTCCATCAACCCCCCAGCACAAAGGTTTTCGAAGGATCGAGTTCCAAACCCGCGACGAATCGATTGCGAAAAACCTCTCTCTCTCTCCCTTTCCAAACTTATTAATAAATAAGAAAAAAAAAAAGAGTAAATAAAGAAGGAATATTCTTAAAAGAAGTCAAGTAATTATGTAAATTTTAACTGGAAAATGCTCAGATCTTCCCCATCGGTTTTTTCCCTCTTATTCCTCTCTGAAATTTTTAATGTAATTTATGGCATTTTTTCATTAGTTCGGTTGTAAAGTTGCCACCCTTGTGGTGACTGGGTGTGAAAAAATAGTCCCTCTGTAGCTCATGCGTGTCGTAAGAGGCGACTAGAAAGGGTACCCATTGTGCAGGGATATAGCCGGCTCCGCTGATATAATCCTCAGGGGTTTCCCTTCTTTAGGTAGGTATGGGCATCACTCACCCGAGGCCCTCCAGTGATCTTTTTTTCCAGTGAGGTTTACTGTCTTTGGTAAACACGAGTGACGCCTCCCCCCGGGCGAATACCCCTCCATACCCTAGCGATCCTTCTCTATTTTAGAGCCTCCTTCTTATCAATTTTTTTTTCTCTGTTTCCATTTTTTTTCTTCAAACGTCTGGATCACGCTTTCACCTTTTGCTAGCATAGACATATTTGGCGCAGCATAGCCTCTTGCGCAATTAAATTAAACTTTACTTTCACTCACTCGTAAAGTTGCTCTTATTTTTACTTGTTTCAATTTGTAAGTGGGTTTTTGTTCTGTTCCATTGAATAGACATTTATTCCCAGAGTTAATTAAGCAAATATGCAAAAAGGTTAAATGGCCTGTATTTTCTAGCTTGGTTTACGATAATAGCTTTCTTGAAAACAGTCTTTGAAGAGATTGTTTTTAATTGCGTATTTCTTAATGAGAATTATATTTTGTAGGAATAACTCCATATAAATTAATACGAAAGTCCTTATGCAATTTTTAAATATTTTATTATAACAATTTTACTTAATAGAGATGAATAATAAAATACATTAGACTGAAATAAATGGGTCGAGATTAGACTGAAGTTTGTACATCAAGATAATTGATTAAAAATATCTTTGAATCCGAATATGAGCATATGTAGAATGCTTCACACTAAGAACGAGTTTCCTCTTACTAGCCAAAAAAAAATCCTAATATACTCAAAATCAAACGAATTTTTATGTCAAGTTTATTTAGATGCAATTTCACAATCTTTCAATTTTCTGTTTAGATTAATTCCGTTTTCCTTAAGTTAATGCTTTACAGTTATTTTACTTTACAGTTAGCAATTTAGTGAGTGTACTCGTATCTAGTTAATTAAAAGAACTATTTTAATTATGCATACATCTTTCTGACGAGTTAAGTTCTCACACAATCTGTAGACTTTTACACATTATTTACAGTTTCACTTTTTTACACCTTTCCTGACAAAAATGGAACTGCTGGTAGATAAGGACCAATTCTGTCGTCCTATCAAATTACTCGCTCTCAGGTCACTGAAAAATTAAGAAGAAAAAAATTCTGTTTCCGTTGAAAAATGCTTCGGTCAACTTTACTCAAACAACTTGCTGCGCCCTGGTTGGACAGTCCAAACTCCACTCGTACAAACTGCTCTTACAGTTGCAATGGGGAAATCTTAAATTATAAATATTTTTCTCTTAGTAAAAATTACCTTTGATTTTTACTGAGCAAATTAATTTTTCACATCCAAATATTTTTTCTCTCCTGAACAAGATACTTAATAGCCAATGTAGATTTAAATTCATGTCTCTTAAACATTAAACCTCTTACTGGAGATAAAAAAAAGGGGGGGGGGTTATAATCTTCATTAATACTTTCATATCACTTTATTTAGTTTGAGTTCAGATTTCATACGTTTACAACAATAATTAAGTAGGGAAGACTTAATTTTCTTTCAAAGCTGTCATTCAAAACATTTTTCATAGCGGGACGTTGTATTATCTCTTCACTAAACTCGGGCACTTTTTGGTAATTAGAAATGGATAAAATTAGAACTCCTTTTCAACCAAATGAAACGTGATTAGGTTAATTGGAGGAAGAGAAAAAGTGTCATGAATAGAATTAGAAATATGGAAAAACAAGCGAAATAGAATTTAAAAGGAAGAGAAGCGAGTTAGAGGATAACGATAAGCTGACAAATGGAGTAGATTGGTGTTGAATCATCTTAATTAATCGTTTGTATTGAAATGACACCTGGTAAGAATAATAGGAGTCAAATCTGCTATAATTGAGAATAGTTTGAATCGAAGTGAATTATTTGGTTTGTTTATACTTTATTATTTAAACAAAAACAAGGAAGAGGGATTCGAAAAAGAGCGGCCTTGCTAATTCTTTAATTGATAATAAAGTACGTTGTTCTCTGTTACGAATCTTCAACTGTTGTTATGAAGATTAATATTATTAACAATTTAATTAAACTTTATGATGTGTATATTGTTGAATAATGAAAGAAGACCATCACAAAAATATTTATTTCAGAGAATTTGATAAATTTTCAAAGTAATCCAAAATATTATATTTCAAAATAATGTTTTGGACAAAATACAATTGTTACTTTACGTAATGTACACTTATTCTTGTCTGCTTTCATTTTCCTGTTGTATTTTATATATATTACACTTTTCTATAAGTATTATTATATCAAATATCTTCAGTTAAGCAAATTTGAAAACATACATGTTGTTCGTTTTATTTATGTGCATTTGAAATAAAAATATTTCTGTTGTAAACGCTGACGAAAAACAAGAGAAGAAAAACATTGAAATCCTGAATGACGTTTCCGTTTTAACTTTGTATACAGAATCATGCCCATTATTATGGCTTACACGAATATTAATGCAGCTGAGAGCATAAATCAAAATATCTGAACAATAAAATCACAGGCTTTCAAAACAAGTTGGACTATCGATTCCATTTTATAGTCACACCTGCACATCCAGCTGCAATGATAATAAAAAACAACGGTCTTTTACTTTTTAAAACTGTTGGTTGAATGGATTAATAGTGTCACTGTCCATGCATCTAAGAGTTTAACGTATTTTCTTTATATATGTCTTACTGATTTTCTCCAAGCAGTTTTTTTTATTTGTTGTGTGTTTGATAGACTAAAGTTACAGATTATTGAACTGAATTATTATCAATCCTTTAATTTCAATAGAAATTTGTAAAAAATATAATTTTTTAGAACTTTTTAATCAACAACCCATTCTTGACCTTACAACTAATTATAAGTATTGTACAACTTCGTTTAGAGCGTCAAAGATTAACAACGTTGATTCGAAACAACGCGATCATTTTTATTTGCTAAATCTCACTTGTATTTCCTTGCCTTTCGCCATGTTTGTTATTAATTTTGTTGCAAATTTATTTACTATAGGAATAGTTGTCAAAAGGATTATACAAAAAAAAAACGTTATATATATATATATATATATATATATATATATACTAGGTCTACCTGAAAGTTCTGTCCGTTTCTGTGGATGTCGCTATTCATTAGTCATTTATCAGCTTATTGTGTTTTTCAGAGTCGTCTTAAAGCCATTTTAATGTCAGAGTGATTTGTTTATTCGTAGGTAATTAAATCTTAATATTTTTTTTTAAATTTTGTTTTACAATTTTAGGTGAAATGGCTAGTCAAATACCAGAAGAGGTACATATTCAACACTACATGTTTTTTGAGTTTCACAAGGATAGTAACGCAGTGTTGCTGCCAAAAACATTTGTGATGTTTATGCAAATCCATTAGACATTCATAAATACCAAAAGTGGTTTTCTAAGCTCAAATCCGGTAATTTCGATCTTTCCGAATCGTACCGATCAGGAAGCCCAACAACTTTAGACAATGACATGTTAAAAGCAGGAAGTGGAAGCAAATCCGTGTCAGACAATCGAGGAGCAGTCTAACACTTTTACCAAACCTAGGTCTTTTTTGCTCCTCAACTTTTACTTTTCAACTCAACTTTAAACTTTTATTCCTCAGGAGTTTACCTTCTTTAGGAAAGTACGGAGGCACCCTTATGATCTTTCATTTCCTATGGGGTTTACCATATATGGTAAACGTAAGTGACATGCCTCCAGGATACTCTAGCCATCATTCTCTATTTTCGATCATTTTTTCATCTTTTTTCCCCACTTTTTCTAATGTCTAGAATGCAGATACACATTTTTTGGTGCAGCATTGCCAGATTCAGCTTTTGCGTCATATTTTTGATTTTTACTGATTCACTTGGTAATATTTTTGATTGGTGGGGACGACTGAGAATGATGTTTGGAGGTAGGAGTTGGTATTTATAAGCAACAAAAAATAACGGGTGTTCAGGCAGTATAAGGGGAGTAGTTACACACACAATTTTAAAATTTAGCTGGAAGTTTGGAAAAGGAGGTGCCAGATGATGTGTCGAATTCGTCACTTGGCTGTTGCTCAAAATTTTGAGGTCCGGCGCCATTAGACTTAGTGTTGATTCTCAGTGCGACTTTAATAAAAACAAAACCCAAAGAAAGTGGGAGTGTGTCGCCTTCTCCTACTCCAATCCCCTTCATGCGTATATAGTTATACAGAATACACAGTACTTATAAATGTATAATGTACTTGCGAAATATGCAAAACACAGGCATTTTGTACTCCTTGTTCATTAGGTTAGACGAAAGCGCTGACAGCTCCATTCGCTTCAACCAGTCGCAAAATATAATTAAGGCTCCCTTCTTCCCGCCATTTTGATTTCGTGAACGTAATGTTAATCCTATGAAATTTCGACTTTAATTATCACATCTTTGCTATTTGTTCTATTTGAATGCACTGAAGTGCATCTAAAAGAGCAAAAAATAATTAATGCTTCTGCGGAATCAAATTTTTTCTCCGATTTTTAAAAATATTTTTACCCTTATTTTAATCAAATGTTTGTGATTTTTCTAGTCATTAAAAATATTTAAAAACATTTTTAAATATGAGAGGGGGAAAATAATTCCGCAGAAGTATTCATTATTCTTTGCTCTTTCAGATGCACTTTGTTGCATTCAAACAGATCAAATAGTGAAGATGTGAGAATTAAAGTCGAAATTCCATAGAATTAACATTACTTTCACGAAATCAAAATGGCGGGAAGACGGAAGCCTTAATTTATCAAAAAAAATTTCTTTATCAAAATACTCTACAAAACCTTAATTATTAATAAAAACCTTGGACCTTCATTACAAAAATGAGCTTTATAACTCTAATTGTATATTTATATGTTATGTAACGGATATTATGCAAATTAATTTAAGAATAACTTTAAAATAATATAAAATTTGTTTATTTTGAGTGTCGTGCTTTCTTTTCCATATTCACAGTGTTTAAAGGGCCTCCTTTACCGATATTTCATGTAGCGTGCTATCATCTAGGAAAGCATCTTATGCTCTAAGCGAGGTCTTCTTATACGTTCAGACAATGAAAACAATCCCAGAGATTGCAACTCAGTGTTGAAGACTGTCTTCGCCTTATGTCAAAGAACCTGATTAAAACTTCCAACACGTTTCTGGGCAGAAGTTTGTTCCAATTTTCATATAAGTTTGCGACGTTGTAACAAATACATCCGCTTATGATGCAATATTCTCTTAAAATTTAGGAACATTCCAAAAATTTACTATATTTTCACGTGAATTCGTGAAGTTTAAAGGCCTTTTAGCATTACACTAGTAAACCATTGAACACTTTTTATAACAGAAAAAGGGGATTGATTCGGATAAAATTTATGCATATTATAAAACATGCTGTTCACTAAAGGACAACGAAGTCAGAATAAGAAATTTAATGTTGGAACAAGGTTTTTTTTTATCGGAGAAAGTATTCCAATTTCGGGTCCCATTCCTTAACATTACGAAAAGATGAACTTAATTAATTAACCTTCCATTCTAACTTCTTGAAAACTTTAATGTGCTCTTAAATTTAACAAATAATGACTTCCCTTTTATTGGCGAACGACTATTGTTGATAAAATACCGTAATTCAAAATATTCGCTGAGCGGAATATTTGTTGAGTTAAAAGAGTCTTCATGACAGGAATTCGAAGTAACCAATCGGAGATGGCAGCAAATAAACATGCATCAAAACTCATTTCATATATTCGGTCGGAATTGTCGACAAACAGAATTTTGTCGTTAAATGAACAAATTCCAGAGTTTTCAGATATTGAGGGGGTTTCCAGCGCTATATGATCAATAGTGCATCACAATATGCAGCCTTATCCAAATTTGAATTCGTACCCCTATGCACAATGTAAATTCAGTCACTTTTATTATATATTATTGAGGTTCTTTATTGATGGGAACTTGGAGAAAGTATAATGCATCGTAGTTAGAAAATATTAGTTATATTAGAAAATATTCATCAAAACTAATTGGTGTGCCGTTAATTTACCCGAGGCTTATAGATTTAAGTATTATTAAGATCATTAGTTGTATGGGTTTATTATAGTATCCATGTATTTGAAAAGCAAAGCATCACAAATAATAGTGGTTTTTATTAATTTACTTCTCTCAATTAACAACATTTCTTTTAAAAGCAAATAGCTTTTGTCTCAAATTTTACTATAAAACTCAATTTTTATGGTAAAAATACTTCGCTATTTTGGCTTCTGATTTGGATACATTGTTAATGCTTTAGAAAAACGTTGTTATTAATGATGCCATCTTTGATCAATAACAATATGCTTACGAACTCAGAATGAGTAATAACGAGTTTATTGGGGAGCATTAGTCAATTTTTTCACATTTTCCCGTGAAAGTCGACTCCATTCTTCGCTCAGCAAATAATAAATTGATATCTTAAAAATAATAAATGATTTCTTTTGAACCGTAAGCTACTGAACTAAAAATTCGTGATGGTCAATATCTCGTTTAAACCTTTTCCCTCTTTTAGAAAATAAAGTTTCAAAAAAAAAAAATACTTTTAATCGATCATATAATAGGGGTTAAAATCCTTCAACAACTCCCAGCGTAGTTTGTCGAACAGTTCTCGGTTTAAGTAGAGATGTTAAATGAAGAATAACAAAAAAAAAACTGTTTAAGGAATTAAGTAGTTAGAAGATTTATGATTCAGTTTTCTGTAGAGTAGAATCATTTGTCTTGCCGACGACTGCTTTTGTGGGCAAGAATTTGAAGCGCCCATACTTACGTTGGACTGCATTTAGAAGCCGGAGTTTAGAGTGCTACTCTTCCAACTTAGCTCATTGTTATTATTATTATTTTACTACTTCATTTTCTGTTTTTTTTTAATACTTTTTTCCCACTTTGGCTGAACCTGTACCGCCAACATGGTGCCACCGAGATAATAAATTTTTTTGGTCACATTGTCATTCGAATTAATGGCGATGGAAAACTACTTAAAACTTTTTGTTGGTACTATCGAAATCGCATCAAGCTGGTAGCTCTGTTCGCTGAGTAATAAAAATGGAAATTAGTCGGGAATGATTTCGTAGCCAGTGCTACATTACGCTTGAAAAAGGGACGTGACTTCTTGTATTTCCAAATTTAGGTAGGGAAAATGCCATATAACATACTTTTGCACTTCCTAACGCAATAAATACCCTTTAGGGTAGTTTTGAAACAGTTGGATGTTCGAACTAAGTAGCAAAATTTAGGTTTGCTCGAAATTGCTTTAAAATATAAATAATTTCTCCTATAAAAATTATTAAAAGAGGGGGAAATAATAAATCGCAAGGTACATGCACTGAGTTTTTTTCTTTTGTTTCTTTCCAACGGATTTCGCCTTTATTTACTTTTTCTAATGTCCATTGACATTAGTAAAATTAATTTGTTTCAAATGATTAAATATTTTGTTTCTGTTCTTAAAAAACGAATGGATTAGTTTTTTAAACCTGTTCAAATTAATCACTATTTCAGTTACCTTTTAATAATCTTAAATATTTCTTCTTGCTCCCAAAGTTACATGTATTTTATCGTATTATTATATTTACATCAAATCCAGTCACCAGATTAATACATTTATGTCACACTTCTTTTTATACATAATATTTTAAGCATGTTATACCAGGTATATATATTAATCTGGTAATAAATCACTAAAAAGTATTATCATCTTGTAATAAATTAAAATTCCTTATATAGGATGTCTGTAAATTATTGATCCAATTTTAATGTCATTTAAAATAACTGTAAAAAACAATAATTAATGCAGTTTAGTCTTCTCCAATAGTTCAGAAAATATTCAAAATTAATCCTAATTTGATATTATTTTGAAACACTTGAGAGAAGTACATATGTTCATTCAGATGAAGCAATTATACCCTCTTAAAAATGTTTAAATAGGAGTTCAATGTAAAACAATATTTTTAAAGCTTACAATTAAAGATAAAAAGAAATAAGTTCTCAATTTCTTCTAACTTCAACAGTTTTAAAGATCTACTAAAATAAATTAAATCACAAAGATCAGAAAGGTACACTCTTTTTTGATCCACAAAAACATTATTTGCTTCATTTCGAACGCCAAAGCTCTCCGATAACATTGACCTAATAGCAAAGAAACGCTTCAAGAAATAATTTGAAGGTCAAGCAAAAGTAAAAGTTGCACACGTGAGAATACATATTTGTAACGATTTAAATCGGGGAAAAAAACATCAAAATTGCTTCCAAAGAAAGAATTGACGTGATATCTGTCGCCAATTTTGAAAATTGTTTATATGTCTTACTAGACTTTTAATTAAATATTCAGTTTTACCTATTTCATTTTTGTTGCTTTTTTCTATTCATTTATACAAAACAAAAATCCATGGGAATTAAATTTCTAAGTCAAGATACAATGAACTGAAAATTGAATCGATTACTTTTTTTTATCAATAGACTACGCGATCTATGCCATATTAATTTGTCTAATGCTTTTCAAACAGTTCAACAACCTAAATAACTTCTTTTAAATCTGAAATTCAACTTCCATATAAGGCGACATATTAGCATCAGAACTTTTCATTAAAAAACGATGTCAAATTTAAAAAAAGGTCTTAACAAAATTTTAATCCAAAGCTGGATGTCTTCGTAGGCATTTCGGACAGTACTTACATACATTCTTAGTCATTTTTTTAATGCGAATTCAATTGTTTCCTGGAAATGAATGACATCTTTCTTTGGTTGCTGTTCTACTTTTTTCCTAATGCATGTTTTCTGAGACCATAAGAAAAGAAACATCAGCAAACAAAAGGGTGAGAAATGCTTGCTACTGGCTTCCTGCCGCTGTTGAAGCCACTTAAATAAAAGAACAACTTTTGAATGAAGTTTCTGAAAACTGAGGTAGAGATGAGCCTATTTGTGACGCTTGTACTTTGACGTAATAGATCTTTGTAAGAAAAAGAGTTCCAAGACTTTTTGAATATGTAGATGTCTTAACTTTGTGTTGTTATTTTTAAGTGCCTTGAGTGTTATACAACTTGATAATGTGGTGTATTTCGTGAGTTTATTACTACCAGAAACTTTGTTATTTCTTATTATACTGTGTCTGAGAATTAAAAGTAGTTATTTTAAATGGGTGTAGTGTTTCGAATGACGCGTTTTTTGAAAGAACAAATTTTCACAAAATCAGTCACACTTTGTTATTCTAAAATTAAAAATAATTGTAATAATATTTCAGCAAGGAAGTAGTTTCCACTTTAGAAGAGTGCTCATAATGACTTCTAAAAATTAAAGAATTGAATATTTTGTTGTTGTAGCATCATTCCATTACAGTGATGCTACAACAACATTTCGGCGCATGAAAAAAAAATGAAAATTGCGTGCGCAGTTATATTATATGCAGTTATTGATTTTGCTGAAAAGTGGGGAATGTTAAATTTCTAGTTCTGTAAACTCACGTATTCGTAGTTTACACGCACACCAATAGATGTCGCTAAATGTCGACTTAATGCGAATGCAGTTTGTACTGTAGTGCACAATAAAAAGGTTGAAAAAATTAATGCAAATCTGGTATATCATTTTTAATCTTATAAGAGGACTTAAAAATTTATTTTTTGTAATGATACGTTTTGAAGTTCTGTATAAGTTAAATGTTTTTTTATAATTCATGTTAAAAACTTTAACATTTTTCTCTTTTTTTTCTGAGCCATAAATAGTTATTTCTGAAACATAATATTTTTTTATTTGATATATTTTAAAGTTTCCATTAACAAAATTGGCATATGTGAAGTTTTAAAACCAAAAATTAACTCATTTTTTCTAATCCATATCTTCCATTCAATTTTTATCTTTCATTTGCTTTGTAGTCTTTGAAACGTTGTGTATTTTAACAATAAATGACAATTTCATGACTAATAGTTGTTCATTTCTAGTCTAACAATGTAAGTGCTAGTAATAACAGTAATAGAGAATCTATCAATTAATTATGTAATTGGTATTTTAACAATTATTCCAATTAATAAAGTTGGAGGGTTTTTTTTTTTTTTTTTTATTTTTATTTATTTATTTCCACATCACAAACGAATGTTTGTTCGAAGTTTTGTTAAAGAAATAAAATTTTACCAAGCTTGTTTTTAATCGAATGAAAATATTACATATTATTGATTATATATGATAAAATAAGTTATTTCTCTTATCGCTGAAATTCAAATATCTTGTTGCCGTTGAGTTTAAATGTCAAATACTACTATTTTAAACGATTTACTCAGTTAAAATATTTAATTTTAATTGTTACAATATTTTTTTATTACACGAATGGATGACCATGTTAATATTGGCAACATATACTTACATCTTAACTGCATATTTTTATATTTGAATAAAATATAATTTCAACATATATAAAAATTCATTTACTGTATGAATAATCAATGTATATTTAAAAATATATTTTTATATAAAATGTCTAATCGTATCGTTAACAATATTTTTACTGAAACGATTCTGTGCTATCTTATTTCTAAGATTTATTAATTCGTGACAATATAATCACTTGCATCATCAACATTCCACACCATCATCATCATCATCAATTTACCACAGAATGAAGAAATATTAAAATTACACAATATTAGCTGAAAAGAAATAAACACATTATAGAAATAATTTTGATTCCATAAATAATAAATGATTTTGAAAAATTATTCTCTTTAATATTAATAGTCAAACTATGCTTATCTTTTATTCCATTTTTGTTCTAAAAATTCTAATGGTATAATCATTTGCGAATGCTAAATTTCTACAAATACATTCATTTATTTAAAAAAGTTTCGAAAGACAAAGATAACAATAGCATTTTTTCTCTTTATTTATTGTTTTATGTTTGATCTTTAATCATCGCAGACGATTCTTACCGACTTCCGATTGATTTTACTGGTTAAAAGAACACGACTGTCTTTCTGAGTTGTTGATAAAAATGGAACGTCCTCATTAGAATTTTAAATACAGATTCAGTTTACCACAGAATAGAAAACTCTTTAATCTTCTACCCAAACGAATTTGCATAGACAAGGCCCAAAATCTAAATAAATTTTCTGTTTACTGTTTTAAATTAAGTGAATGTGTTCCAACAAAACCTGAATGCATCATTTGTTTGTGTTCCTTGATCTGTTATTTTTGTAGCTTTTGAGAGAGTTTTCTGCAAATTTCATTGAAACATAAACGCAAAAGAAAAAAAAGAATAAATTACTGTATACATAAAGATTTATTATCGTTTTACATGAAACAGTAATACATATTTGATACAGATATATTTAAGAGTTCGGTTACAATTTTAAATGCTTATAGTTCTTAAGAGTTGTACTTGATGTAATTAATTAATTAAAATCTTTTAAAACTTATTGGGTCTAACTTCTTCCAGATTCCTAATGTTTAAATATTTTTCTTGAAAAATACAGGATGATTGTTTTTTTTTTTTTAATATCATTAAAACCCATTGCAAAATGTTTTTTTTCTAAAACTAGAAAACCGTGCTACCTTTTTGTTTGTAATAAAAGATGGATGCTTGAAAAATTAGAAGAAAAATTCGAAAAATGAATTTAAACTTTTATTTTTTTTTTCATCATTTTCTTTTATTAATTCTGTTATTTGGCAATTTAAAAAAAATTATGAAACTTTGAATTGTCAACTTTCGTTATGTAAGTAAATGAATTTAAGTTTCAAGAGACAAGCTATTAAAACTTTATGAAATGATTTTCTATGTCATTTTTCGTGATTAAGTATTATTGAATGAGTTATTTAAAGTGATTTTATTTTTCTTATAGATACTTGAGCGATAACAACATCACTAAACTAGAACACTCACCTTTCCGTAACTTATCGAATCTGGTGGAATTGTAAGTATTTCTTTTTCTTAAAATTTTATTCCAAAACTTTTTTTTCATCTTATTGCTACCTTATAGCTAAAATATACAAGCCTTCGAGCGTTAGATTTTGAATTAGACCACTATTATTACAATCTACTATTACAAAAAAAATATTTAAAGAAGCAAACAAATCGTTAAGTACTATTACCAATTCTTACGCTTCTTTAAATAATTTTTTGAAAATAGATGTAGTGTCTCTGACCTTATTTAAATGATTACAAGCACTTTAATTTAAAGTTTCATCAAACGAATTGGACAATTTTGAGCTATTAAAGTTATGTTACACAAAAGAAGTTTGTAATATTAATTGAAACTAAAGCTTGAAACATATATCTTAAGAAATTAACGCTCCAATGTTAATAATTTAATAAAATTTCTTTTAAGTATAACCAACTTTTGAAACTGTTTATTATAATATCTCTTGAAAAATAACCATTTTTTCTTGCAAAATTCCTACAACAACGTTTAAAGCTTTCGGCGGCCAGTTGTTTTCCGACCCCGAGGAGGGGGAGAAAATTGATGACCTTGGATGTCTCTGCTGTTTCAAACCCTGGTCCAGTGGGTCCAAAGAATGCGCTCCTAACAAACAGGCTGAAAAGACATATTTTCTGGCTGGTTAAGTAAGGCGGTTTAACTTCTAACGTTGTCGTAGAAGAGAGTCGCCGCATACTCCCTTTCCAGTATCATCTGATGATACAAGAGATGCATTGGTTTGTACAGAAGGTTGCTTTTTGATTTTTTTAGCCATTACTGCAATTGATATACATCCCCCCCGGTTGAATTGAGTTTTTGCTCGGGACAGTTTCCCATTTGAGTCATCGGTTGTCTCATGTTGAGTGGCGGGTCTCGTAGACACGTGCGCCACATCTGGAATATCACTAGTCGTGATTTTGAGTGTGTTTTGTCTTTGTTAATACAGAGGCAAATGTTTTGCATCTGGGGCATATGCAATCAGTAGGTATAGACTGTGCTGCCCTCTAGTATTCAAGTTCTAAGTCACCACTTCGGCGGCGTCTGGTTTTCCAACCCTGAGGAGTGGGAGAGAGTTGTGTCTTTGGATGTCACTGCTGTTTTGAACTCTGGACCAGTGAGTCCGAGAATGCGCTCCTACCAACCAAGCTGAAAAGATATCTTTTCTGGCTAGTTAAGAAAGGAGGTTTAAATTCTAACGTTGTTGTAGAAGAGAGTAGCCGCAAGCTTCTATCTTGCACAATAACTATTATTTAACAGTTGAAAGTTCACTATTATGTTTATGTATTAAATGTATTAAATTCTCTTATTCTTGTCGTTGAAATTAATCCACAATTGTATTTTATCTATTAAATGTGTATTAAAACATATGTCTTTTATCCTTACAGTTAAAATTAATTTTTATATGTTACATACTCTAAAATCTATTCAACATTTCATGCTAAATATATCTTACTATTTAATAACTTTTCTAATCTAATAAAGGTAATCTAATAAATAAACAAAATTTCTAAAAAAAATGTGAGTTATTTAAAAGTTGATTGTAAGATAACTTTAAATTTATGTTTTGGCTAAAAACTGAAGAATTTAATTACTTAATATCTCACAATATCTCACGCATGGAAAGTTTAATTTTTTCAAACATAAAGTTTTTCGGAGTCTCAAACAATAAATCTGCAAGATTTCAAACCTTGTGGAGTAAATAAGAGAAGTTATCTTAATGCCGTTTTAATGTGTTGTTATTGTTGTTTGCGTTTTTAAGATTTATGCGATCATGACTTTCTTATTTAGTTTCTGATTCTTAATTCGAGTTTTGTACGCAATCCAAATCTTATTCCCCCCCCCTCAAAATACAAGATGGTTTAGTTCATATACGAGTATCATTAATTTTTTTCTTCTCTTTCGAACAACACGAACATTGTTGGCTACCAAAAAGATTTTGTTTTCGTACAACCACGAAATATTGTCCCTGACCACTTTTCAAAATAAAGTGTTAAATGCTTGTTCAATCTAATTTGATTTCTTCCAACTGATTCACAATAGTTTCAATTTGAACTGTAATCGCCTCATAGAAGTATTAGTGTTGTGTGCTGAGAGATTAATACTTAAATATTTATTCTATTTTCATTTTACGGCTGCAATAATTACATTTAGTTCAAAATATATTCAGTTCAATATTTCATCATTTGATTTAATTCTAATATTTATTCGAACAATTTGATTTTTCGTAGCATACTCGCTTGCTTTATTCTTTTTGTTATCAAAAGTTGGCATTGTTTTTGTTCGGTAGAAGCTACATTTTCTACTAAAACTCTTGAAACGGAATTTAAATTGTAAGGAGTATATGATAATGTATATTTGGTAACACAAGCCTTTGTGTGGAAGATTTCAATAATAAGTATTTTTTTAAAAATCACCTTTTTAGTGGTTAGCACCTTTGATGGATAAATCTTTTTTTTTTTTTTTTTTTTTTTTTGCAGAACTTTGCACATAATAATAATGATAATTATTATTTTGAATTTTTAAAATTACATATACTTGATGTTAGAACACACTGGGGAGCTGTATTTTGGAAGTAAAAACCGGAAAATTTTTCTTCGAAATCGAAAATAGTCTCACCTTTTTAATATAAATTTTCATAGTTATAACATTCATATCTATTTGTCATATTTTGTCTTAAAAAACATACAAAGCATTAAAATCTTTTATTTTTGTTCTATCTATGTGAAATTCAGCAAAAATTCTATTTTGTGAAAATGCTTGCGATCCTTTGAAGAGCTCGATTGACCATAATAACGAGGGTGATTCGAATCATCCATCGTTGGGTCCGGGGATATTTTGTTTAGTGGGCCTTTGTAGCGCCTTTAACAACCGAGCCAGAAAGGAAATCCTTGCCGCACCAGTTATTAGACGTTTTTTTCTCCTATCATTGTTTGTTGTGACTTATGTAAGAAAGTCCTGCATCTCTTTTATTTGTGTTTATATTATACGAAAAATTTGTTTCAAAATATTTTTGAATTTTTGGAAATATATATTTAAATCTTTTGCTGCTTTCCCCCCCCCCCTTCTTTTTTTAAGTTTCTCCTTTTTTTCATTTAAAATGTTGGTGGCTTCAAAACATTTTTACGCATAATTTAATTTGTACGTACATTTTTGAAATTTTATAAGACAGTGGATTAATAGAGAGACAGGTTTTTATTGATTTCTATAGTCTCAGCAATCGCACGAATACTTAACAGACAATCAGATCGAACCAGATTACCAATTTTTTCGATATTGTCATCCGTTCTAGACATGGAATGCGTCCCAGGTGTGAATCATCTTCAATGTCTTCTCGGCCATCTTGAAAACGCTTAAATCACTCAAAAACACATGCGCATAATAAACATTCATTACCATACACTTCTTTCAGTAAATTATAAGTTTCAGTAACGGTTTTTCCCAGTTTCATGTGAAATTGCACTACAATACGTCACTCTATTGAAAAATGTATTATTTTTTTTACCGGGGAAGCAAAAAAATAATAACTAATGAGAACGAAGGATACGGCTGTACGGATTTATTTACAGAAACGAGAGGCGCTGCATTCGAAAGAGGAAGCTTCACGATAAATAGCTGTCGGTCGCTGTCGTTTGGAGCATGCGTACTTCTTCTGTAGCAGCGTCAGTCACGTTATTTAATAGCCACGCCTCGTGTAAAATTAAAAAAAAATACACTTGGATTTTTAGCCGAATCATTTATAGAGAAGAAAAGAATTATGCTCACTAGAACGCAATTTTTGTTTCTAAAAAAAATCTTGAGAGAAAACATTATTTGTGATGTATTTAAATGAATTATTAACTAATTAAAAAAGAAATATGTGATATTATGTTCAAAATATTATAATAATACTCGTATGTCTATCTAAAAATATTTCATGTATATATTTTAATGCCATTTTTAATTACTGAAATGTATTCTGTTTTAAAGGAATTTGGCGCACAACAACATTTCTAAGTTTTCATCAAGCGTATTTACTGGTCTTTTCAAGCTTCGTTCACTGTAAGTCTATGTAATATTTCAAAAAAAAATTTTTAGTGTTTAAATGTATACTTTAACTGATTTATTCATGTACCGTTATTTAGTAAGAAACTAAAATTGTGATTAACTTATTTAATTACTATTGAATTTATTTAAGTATTTAAATTGTTCCAAGTATTTTATTTATTAAGCTAACTTCAGTAATGAAAACTTCCTTTTTTATTTGTCATCGATTCATGCTAATTTAATTAAATAGAATATTTATAAAAAAAAACTTACTTATATTTGGAAATTTTATCTGATTTACATAATTTCTGTTCTACTTTATTTTTTGAATTAAAAAAATTGTAAATATCTTTTCGTTCGCAAGCTGTAGTGTATTTTTACACCAATTTAAAAGTAATTTTTTATTAATGTATGCCTATATGTTATTAAAGTAAAAATTGTCTTACAGATAAAAACTTAACAAATATTGAAGTTCATAATAAATGTATGCTGTGTTACAACTATACTATCAGTTGGTCTATTTATCGCATTAAGTCTATTACTTCTAGACTTATCATTTTATTGTAGAGAAAAGCGATTAAAACTATTTTCCTTTTTCTGCAACGATTTATTGCTGTGTAAATATTGCTGCGGTTGGACATTTTCTGCGTTAACGGATGCCATATTGGTATTCACAATTTATTTTTATATAATTTAAATAATATATATTATACGAAGACAATTTAGTAAGTAGGTTACAAAAGCCAAAGAAAAACTAATATTCTTACTTGAAAAGTTTGTTTATTTTTCTACGTAATCAATCCATCTCTTTATGAGTTTTCCAATACCTGATGCATAAAAGTCTTTAGACTTCTGTCTCTGTCAATTACCAATAAGTTTGGTCGTTTTCTTCTGTTCCATTCCCGAACTTCGACAGAATGTTAAATAGCAGATAACAGTCACAGTTTAACCCCGTTTCAGGAAATGAGGAACTGCTTTTGAACCCCAAAACACTGTCAGCATAACCTTAGTAGCAGAGGACACGATCTTGAATTTGTGTTTTGACGTTGAAAAAGGATGCTTCCAGATCATTGAGACTCGCTTTGATAGTGATGAAGCCATGTTTGGAAGCACTTTATTACTAATTCCAATACCGATTTGTAACCTACTTACTGACCCACGTATTTATAATAAAAAATTAGGGCTAGTTGCTTTTAAAATTTAAAACACAAAGTAAGGTTATTTTCCAGATGCTAGTTGCACACAGGGGTAGTTATTAATGAATTTTAACGATGTGCGTGGACATGTCTCGTGAACATTTAGAATATCTCTGCTGGCTTCTTCTACCTCAGAATATTTGCATGGAATGAATTTAGCCACTCATCTTCAAAACTACAGGACAAAGTCTTTTCTGTTGATTGGATAGCTGAAATTTTTTATTTTAGTTTCTGGGAAGAAAATGACACCTGAAAGGATACGATATCTGGTGTGGGTATATTTCGGATTCGCAGGAGATTCGACCTCTGAAAGGTCAAATTTTGAGCTTATTCTCAAAATTCGTGTACGGCAAAATGTCGCTACTTTTTCTCAAGGACCATAGCTGCATTTTAATCACCATTTTTGTTGTAATGTAAAGAATGAAACCAAAAATGAACTTGTTGAATAAGTGCGGTTATCTCAAATCTATCAGTGATTTTTGTTAAAAGTTTTTTTTATATTTTTAACAAAATTAGCTTTAATTTAATATACTTTATCCTAGCATATTTTTTTTTCAGTTGTCATTTTATCATACTTATCTTTCTAGCTACTTAGTCGATGAATATTGTATAAACTTTCTCTATAGAATAGCTATTCTCAAGTGTATTAATATACAAATAATTCTCAAGCAAAGGTATCCATGTGTTAGACTTCTGAATTTACCTTATTATAATGGAATTCCTTAAAGATTTCAGATAAAAGCTAAGTAATGAAACAGTTATTCGTATGGAAAAGAACAAACATTTCTCATGATGTGGTTGGTCATAAATTTATTTTCTTTTTCAGACTTAAAATTCTCTCTAAATATGTCGTTATATAATAAATAGTTAGTACTTCTCGCCAAAGCAGCTTGTGGTCTGGAATTATCATGATACGATATGATATGCTTCCTATTGTACATCACCGAATTTCTTTTCTTTGATTGATTTGTTTAAATCATTCCTGTAGTGATAATATGTCTCCAAACTGAACTTTTTATTGGGTTTCAAAAGCTCCTAACGTATTGGTCCTTGTAATCCCATCCTAAACACAGCATTTTCTTACGCATGATCAAGATCGGCTTAAAAATGGAGACTACCCAAGCTCCCTGTATGCTCTTTCCCAAAGAATGTTTTCATTGATAATTCTCTTTTCCTCACTATCTATCATCCGGTACAATAGCTAGCTTTTATACCAAGCAAGCTGAGATGTGCATATGACGAACGATTAAGCAAATTTAACTCATGGGGCTTCCATCTGGAATATATATAGGCTAATCCTAGTTGCGACGGAAATTATATAGCGCTATAAATATCATTACCTGTGTGAAAAAACTGTTATTTTTTCTTTCACACTTCCCAAACGGACATAACTTTGAAGGTTCAACCTCTCGCGAGCTGCTCGGCTCGCAAGTGTACTCGCACCTTAACTGGTCGGAAGTCGGATTTATTTTTTTGAACATAATTTTCACTCAAACTGATTATAAATAATTGTACAGATAAAACATAAAAATTAAGTCTATATCCGCATGATTAAGGTACATAGCCTGAAAAATACATAACATAACACATCGATCAATAACTCCCGAGTCTAACATTGAAAACAACATTTTTTTTGCAAATTTTTTTTTTATTCATCAACATAACACCTTTTGTTAATCACCTTTTAGGGTGATACAATCGTTCCAACGCTTTTCCAAATCTTTTTTTTTTTTTCCTTGAAATCTTTTTGTCGCTAAATAGCGATTAACAGCTTTCAAGATCGATCGACTCTCGTTGCTGTTTGTTCCGTATAATCGGCTTCGCACTCGGAAAAACCTTTTCACTATCGATGTCATCTCAACAGCAATCTCACGAGCTTCACTTTGATCTTTCATTATAATTTTGTCACTTCACTCACATTTTCCGGTGTAACGCACATTGGTTGCGGGCGTTCCGTCATTTCAATGTGTATTGACCAGTTAACTCAGAACCACCGACAAATCGTTAGCGTGTGACCAAGTAGGGATCGGTAATTTTCATCCATTGTTTCAGCTTGCACGGTGTGTTTTACCCATTAAAACAATGTTTTATCAGAACAATCGGTTTTCATTTTAAACAAACTAAAGGCGAGCTTTACTCAACCTCGATAACTCAGCTGTTTTCTGGTCCAGATCGACTTAATATTTTATTTTGTTTCAAGCAAAGGTTAGTGCTCTAGAAAGAGACCTGGTTACTGGTTTACTACAGGCGCCATCTCTGGGTTAGTCTCAGGAGTTATTGAGTTGATGTGTTGGTGCCTATTTTTGCCCAGGTAAATGAGCCTCGTGGCTGTTAATCTCCTGTTTCTTACAGGAAATTGTGTGAACTTCGGCTTCACTTGTCCGGAACTCTGTTTTAGATATTGAAAATTAATTTGAAGAAGTAGATTCATGTATTGGAAACTATATTTCAATTTCATTATTTTTTACATTAAGATTTTAGAAAAATAAAGTATATTTAGAGAAATCATTTAATTAATCTGAAAGAGAGGGCTGCTTTTACATGGCGTGGACAGGAGTAGTGGTTTAGCAGTGAAGCCTGCTAATGGGTTGCTTGGTATCTGATTTTATTTGGTGAAATGGGTCAAAAATTTCGGTGAATTATAGGACTCAAGATCGTACGTATTTTGATTGGTATCTATATTATTGGCTATTGTTAGAGGATGATGTCCAGTGTCTATAAGGATCTAGGTAGGAAGGAGGGTTTATTTTTTTAAAATAAACCAAGAATATTATCCAAAGTTGATTTAACATTGGATCTGGACAAAAGTAGAGAGATATTTTGAAATATTATTGATAGGTGGAATCTGTCAAGAGATTTATGGATATTTTGTTCAGAGAGTTCGAATGAAGAGGAAATGAGACTTACATTATAGATATTCCCTCACTCTCACTCTACTCTCTTCTCACCAAATATACTCCACTTTCTCCCCACTTTCCAGCCACCCCCATATTATTACCAGCCAGCCCCACTAGCCCCAACCTAATATAAAAACCAGAAAAATCATACAAAGCATAAAAATACCTACTCCGGCACAAATACTCCATCTACTTAACAATTATACACATCCTTATTACCATCACTAGCATTAAAATTCATAAAAATTTAAAACAAATTTTAACGCCCTGCTCGCCACTAAGAGAAGCCAAAATCCCCAGCCTTCCCCATAGCCCTACTTACCACAAACCGCCCCACAACACCTACTGTTCTATTCTAAGTAATTATATAACTAGAAACAAACTGCAAATAACTATCCCCAGATAGCACTTAAAAACCTCTACATTTGGTTGGATCTCGATTGGTTAGGAATAGGTATCGGTGGTTCAGGTTCAGGGTTTAGCAGCCAGCAACGGCAGCATTAGCGGAACGCCGGCCTTGCCGCTGGTTGCCGCTGCGGGCGCTGGATGAGACCAGCCGTAATCGCAACCAGAATCGAACAACGGTTACGCCGTCGCGTACGCAGCCTGAATCGGTTGCTGGGCACGCTTGGTTTGGCTACCCCACGCGACGCGAATCGAACTACCAGGACCCTTGCGCGCCCGGCTACCAG
Source organism: Nephila pilipes (assembly GCA_019974015.1). NCBI lineage: Eukaryota > Metazoa > Arthropoda > Arachnida > Araneae > Nephilidae > Nephila > Nephila pilipes. The sequence continues at coordinate 81,415 of BMAW01092194.1, read as the reverse complement.
CCGTAAATCGCGTTAAACGCATCGCAACCGCAACGCTTCGCGATCAACGCCAATCGCTGGACGTAATCGGCTGGACTTCCGTTCACGGCGGTGACGCCTGCGTACACGCCCGGGACGCGTGGCCTGGACATGGTGGTATGCCTGACAACATTTATTTGGGTTGGGACACAGCATTTAACACAGGAAGGGTTGGCTGGCTGCAGCACACAGGAGTGGAGACCAGCCCCGTTGAGACATCAGTGAGATGGGACAATGGAGGACATGAAAACAATAACATCTG